>MCJB01018483.1:1775-28211 GCA_002018475.1 Nicotiana obtusifolia | reverse complement strand
GGGGGGGGGGGGGTTGGAATAATCTTCAGCTGAGAGGTGTTGTCGGTCTTATGTGGATTTGGGCGACGTGGGATCACCCGCGAGTATGTGTAAGGGAGTTCATTCAGTGATTTTGTTGCATCAAAACGGTTCTTGGCACGTTCGAGAATGAACATTTGTTTCAGAAAGGGAGAATATAACGACCCGACTGACTGTTTTTGAGAATTAGCGTCTCGTTTGGTGGCTTAAGGTCTCGAGTAGCTTCTTATCGTGTGTTGTGAGTTGCGCGTGTGGTCAGGTTTGATTTTCAAACGATTGGGGATTTGATTTGGAAGAATGATTCTTGTTTTAGAAGCTTAAGTGGTAAGAGTTGACTGTAGTTTGGCTTTTGTATAGATGACTCCTGAATGGTGTTTTAATGATTTCAATAGCTTCGTATGGTGATTTTGGATTTAGGCGTACGTTCCAATTTGGATTTGGATGTCCATAGGTTGATTTGATGTGTTTTGGTGAAAGATAAAAAGTTGAATGTTTGGAAGGTTGAGAGGTTTGACCGGGAGTTGACTTTGTTGGTATCGGGTTCGGATTGTAATTTTGGGAGTTGGTATAGTTGTGTTGTGTCATTACGACTTGCATGCAAAATTTGAAATCATTCCGGGTTGATTTAATATGATTAGGCGCGAGTTGTAGAAGTTGAAAGTTCATTAGTTCATTAACCTTGAATTGAGGTGCGATTCATAGCTTTGGTGTTGTTTGATGTGATTTGAGGCCTCCAGTAGGTCCGCGTTATGTTATCGAACTTGTTGGTATGATTGGACGGGGTCTCGGGGGCTTCAGATGTGTTCCGGATGCGCTACAAGCCATTTCCTCCTATTTTTGGATTGTTGTTCTAATGTATGGTACTTCTTTAATCGCGATCGCGACTGTGTGGACGTTTTCATAGAGAGTGTTTGGGAGGCAGGAACAATTTTTCTACACGTTCATGGAATTAAGGACGCATTCATGTCGCATTGGGAGATTAGCACTTCGCGGTCGCAGGAGCTATTACGCGTTCGAGTAGTAAGGGAGACTGGCTGGGCATAGGCCTTTTAGTCTTCGTAGGCATTGCGGGGATTGCATTGTGTTCACTTTCTGTTTTGCATGATTGCGTATCATGTTCTGGCAGCAGTAGTGTTTTGTCATCGCAATGTGTAAATACCTGGGCAGACATATATTTACTCTATTTCGAGGGCTTTTGATATTTTATCACTTTTTGAGTTAGAGAGCTTGGATTTGGCCGATTTTGGAGGGGATTTTCACATGTTGGATTAGGGTAAGTATTTTTTACCCGGATTTGATTATATTTGATGATTCTATCTTTGTTTTTATCATTAATTAGTGATCTGAAATGGAGAAATTTGGGATTTTTGTAAAAACTTTCAAAAATGTAAAATGAGGATTTGAAGACCTATTTTGTCACGCCCTGACCTCGGGGAGTGCGACCGGCGCTCAATTGAGATAACCTGGCTGAGCAAGCCTGCTAGATTGCCTTCTACTCGACTTACTCATTAATAAAGAGAAGATAATTTTCATTAATAAACACCAAGAGGATTCATGAACAACACTAATTATTATGATTAGTTGTTTCATTTTAAAGTCTCAAAATACATACACTTTCACAATTGAAGCAAAAAAAGTGATTCCAATGCACCAAGACTAGTTTTATTTTCACAATGCCCATATATATACAACCCACACTGTGTCAAACACAATACACGGGGAACAAAAGATGGAGGACCCCGAGATGAAGTTGGGCTCAGCAAATCTGCTGGGAAGAGGGTCTGATGCTATCACTGATCAATACCACCTGCTGCGGATCCACCTGCATCCATTAAAGATGCAGTGCCCCCGGAAAAAGGGACGTTAGTATATATGGAATAGTACTAGTATTTATGACTAAACACCCTCCCATTAGAACAGGTAACAATACATGAAGAATAGTCACAAATAAATTGAAGCCTCAACCAATATTAAAACATCAAGTTAGGAGCAAGATAAGTTTTCAAAAAAATCTCCGTTGTTTTAGGTTGGGGGATCTTAGCACCCATACACCATCGTGATTTTAGCACAGAGTCCGATCACGGCCCGATCGGCTAGGCCGTCTCACCCGGAGACATCAACCACATACACAATCACTGTTACAGTTTCAATCATTATCTCAACTACAATTTCACGTACAATCACCACCATGCATGCGGCATGGCGTACGGTCACGACCCGACCGGCTAAGCGGTCTCACCATGATGCCGTGTGGATCGACGTTACCCTTTTCTAGCAATCATCTCATCCCAATAGAGAGTAATACTTACAATCCACTCCTACACCGGCATTTGTAGTCTCGATAGTCCTAAAGTGTTCATTAATAAAAGGGTTTGCAACTCATTTCAACATCCTTTACACGTTTCTAAGTTTCATTGGCACTAGTGGCCCCAAACATAATATCATACTTGGCACATTGGTCGTGTTTCACATTTCATGGTCACCTCTTTTACATTCAACATCATCACGGATTATCTATAACGAAGCATTTCTATTCAAGACATTAAGTACGCATGTGACCAAGTAAGAGTCTTAAGCACATCGAGATTTCATACACAATTCAACATTATAGCTTTCATTTGAATCACGACTTGAAGTTTTAACATTTAGATACGCAACCCATACTTTGAACACATTCTCAAATGGTAACACGCAACAAAGAACAACTGAAATACATATTGAACGCATATATCTTTTGACACACGGCTTATTTGGAATAATCAATTTATAATGAGCAACTCAGGACTTACAAGGACATTGTGGGGTTCAATTCTAAAAGAGGAGTTTAACCAACATACCTCACCATGAGCTTCCCTTAAATAACTGTAATGTTCCGGAAACCTTAGCCACTTCGATCTATTTAGAGATATAGCAAAATGGAATACAATTTAGGAAGGAGTTCATAGTTCCAGCTCATTTGAGCATTTTATCAAACACTAGGCGTGCCATATGGTTTCAAGGTCCTCCTACAGTAGATTCCTTCATCCCCAACCCAATATCTACCCCTCTTTTGCTCAACAACCATCATAAAACCTTTTTGGTACAATGAATGCATAGATAACACCCCCACACCCAAGAATTGCACTCCCCATTATCCATCTTCTACCCCAATTCGAAATTGAAGACTAGGATATGGAACCTTACCTCTTGGATGAAGACCTCATGATTTTTTCTTATGAATTCTTCAAGACTTGACCAAGGATTGGTAAACAATTAGTATAGGAACCCCCTTTCACTCTAGAGCACTTCAGCACTCTCAAAATATCAGGCTTTTACCTTACAAAAGGTCTTCAACGACTATATATCGAAATAGGGTCGGGTCACAAAATTAGAAAAAATGAAGCCCCGATGCGATTCGGCGATTGCATATGTGACCGTATAACTTTTTTGCGGCCCACAAAATGGACCGCATAATGGTCCTCTAGAATTGGGCATTTCTTCCTCACTCTACGACAGGTATGCGGTCCACAGACCAATTATGCGATCGTAGAAAGGACCACAGAACGTCCTTCTAAAATTTTTTATGTTGGCCTCTGGGACGACTGTGCGTTCTGCGAAAGCATTATGTGGCTGCATAATGGACCGCATAATGGTCCTAAAATTAACTCAAGTTTCTGCTTCATTCTTCGGCAGATATGCGGTCCGCAGATCAGTACTGTGATCGCAGAATGGATCGAAGAAATGCCCTGCTCTGCCAAAAATTTTCTTTATCTACCCAACGCTCTGTTTAACGCAACTGCGAAGCATCTCTACAATCATCAACACATAAGTTCACCTTGGCACCACGAAATCCCATGTTTTAGGTAAAATTTCACGGGGCCTTACAAATTAGATGTTTGAATTGGATAATTTTTGGTATGTGATGTGCCGGGTAATTTTGGCACATTTTGATACTATTTGCTTAAAGTCTAACTTGTTTTATGTGTTAATTCTCATGATACTTATGTAATTTTAGTGTATTTGCAGAATAACAACTGTCAAGACCCTGAAGAACAGAAAAGAGTGCAAAAAGTTAGCCGATGGCAAGAAAAGAGGTTAAGAGCATCGCATATGTAAAAATGCGATCGCAGGATAGATATGCGAATCGCATATGTTACAAGTAGATCGCAGATGAAGACTGAACTTTAGGCCAACCTGCATGTCAAGAATGCGGTCGCAAATGCGACCGCAAAACAGGAATACGAACCGCGAATTGGCCTGGTGAGATCGCAAACATGAACAGAGTGCTGGGTAAAAGTTAGTGTAAAGAATGTGATCGCATTCTGCGATCGCATATTTGAAATGCGAACCGCAAACCAAGATGCGACGAGAGCAAAAATGTCTGGTGTGATTTGCGACGGATGATGATGATTTGCGAACCACATTCCTGTTCTGCGACAGAAATGCGGTTCGCATTATTTCAACGAGGGTAAAGATGACCGACATTCGCCTCGGGTTTTGGGCCTCTATAAATAGGTTTTATAGGGTTTTGTGAAGTTATTCTTGTCAGAACTTAGAGTGCAAAGTACGGCTTTGATTATTTTCGAATTCCTAGAAGCTTTTGGTGATCAAAAACCCTTTATTTTTGTAAGATGATATCAGTTACTCTTTCTTGTTCTTAATTATCAGCATGAGTAACTAAACTTAAACGCTGAGGTTGTGAACCCTAGATGGGTAGAATGTTATTGTGAGTTTGATATTGAATCCAAATTTCGCAAGAAGCTTGATATTTATTTATTTCTCGTTCTTCAATTAATCGTTAGTGGTTGCAAACATTAACGAATGCCAATTAATGCTATCTTATCTTGGAAAAGTGAGATAGTGTTTGGTAGCAATACATAACAGAAATTCAAGGATTTAAACCTTGTTTAACGAAATCACTTAGGAATAAGTAGATTTTAATTTGGCGAATAATTGGTTTTTCTTAAGATTGACTCTTTTGTATTCGGGAGAATCGTAAGAGGATACATTATCCAAATATTGGGAAATATTGGATAAGTACATTAAACACCAATTGCATATCAAGAACGAAATTCAATATCAATATCAAGAACATTTTACTACATTAAGGGGGACACAACCTTGGTTTCTTAAAATTCATAGTTCTCACGTTCAAACTATTCTTAAACATTAGTTCTCAGTTTTCCTTTCCTTATATATTCAACACTTCTTTATTCTATTTGGCTACTTGATAGAATTACGACTTAGTAAAGTGTTACATTAATTGGACAATAGTTTCACGCCTATTCCCTGTGGGATTCGACCCCAACCTTGTTGGGTTACTATATTTGACATCGATCGCTTACACTATTGTTAAGGTGTAATTTGAGCGAATCAAATTTTGGCGCCGTTGCCGGGGAATACGATTTTGAAATTTCTAATTAGTGTATACTTTACTATACATCTAATTCCATTTGATTACACGCTGTTTGTTTTGGTGGTTGTAGACAGGAAGATATGGCAAACCATGAAGAAGATGTGGAGGTGGAGCAGGAAGAAAATCCGTTTGCTGATATTGAAGAATATATAGAGGATACAAATGCTATAGTACCTCCGGCTATAGGTGCTGCTACGTTCAGGGTAGAACATGCACTGATTTTGATGCTGAAAGCGGAAGGATACTTCAGAAACTCTATTGATGATGATCCAATGCAGCACCTCAGGAATTTCTTGGCTGTTTGTGCGACGCACAAGCAAAACAATGTCTCTGACGATGCATTAAGGCTGAGATGCTTTAAGTACTCGTTAGCTGGAGATGCGAGGAAATGGCTTCAAAGTCTTCCTCCGAATTCCATCCGTTCATGGACTGAACTTGTCCGGGAATTTTTGTCGAAGTGGTTTCCACAAAGCAGGAAATCTCAGCTCAGAGATATGATATTCTTCTTTAAGCAACTACCTGGCGAACAACTACATGAAGCATGGGAGCGCTCCAAGTTGTATTTGGTGAGGTCTCCAAACCATGGCTTTCCCGATTCCATCGTGCTGGAAAAATTCTACATGGGTTTGGACCCTATGAACCAATCAATAGCGAAGAATGCTGTTGCTGGTTCTTTCATGGATAAATGGCACTTCTGAGGATACAAGAGGTGGCATTACAATTGGGTCTCCTTCTATGAATAACTTAATCAAGGAAAATCAAGAACGAGACCAAGTAATTGTTGAACTTGCTACAAATGTTAATGTACTGACGAAGTTGTTCACATAAAATCAAAAGAAGAAAGTCAATGTAGTGGAGAATGTGCGACCAGTACAAAGTGATGAATATGAAGAGGCTAATTATGTTAACAATTCTCAGGGAGGTTATCAAAGGCAACATTATCAGGGTCAAGGGACGCAAAATCATTGGAGACCAAACCCGCAAGGGCAAGGTCACCAACAATGGCGAAACGATCAAAGTGGCCCCAATCAAGGAAATTGGAACAACAGTAATAATTTTTCAAACCGAAGTTCCAACCCTTATGTTCCTCCGAAAGGTCAGTATTCGAATCAGGGATCCTCAAGTGAATCCAAATTGGAGAGTATGCTCGAGAGGATCTTACAGAACCAAGAAATGTCAGATAATTCCATGAAAAATATGATTGAATTTGTTGGCTGCTGTGGAATTGCAAATGAGGGATCTCTCTCGTGAACAATATCCACAACAGAAGGGAACACTTCCTAGCGACACGATTGCAAATCCTAAGGGGAGTGGAGGTGGCCCAACTGCTCATATTATGGTTGTCACTACCAGGAGTGGTATGACATTGCAGGGGAGAGATAAGCAAGCAGTCGATACTGAAGAATTTCAAAAAGGGGTCGTAGTTGAGAAAGATAATGTTGCTGGGGTAAATGAAAATCCAGAAATTGTGCTGAACCGAGATGAGCCTCAGGAAGGGATAAAGGATAAGGCAAAAGGAACATCAACCGTTCGTCCGCCAATTCCTAGACCCCTTCCTCCTTTTCCTCAGAAACTTGCGAGAAGAATTGATGACAGCAAGTTTGAGAAGTTTTACGACATTCTCAAGCAGTTATCAGTTAATATACCTTTCTTGGAGGCTTTCCAAGAAATGCCAGGGTTTGCCAAGTATCTAAAGGATCTGATTACGAAAAAGAGAACCACCAGGAATGAGGTGGTAAACATGACTCACAGGGTTAGCTCTATCATAGCTACAAATCCAATCCAAAAGAAAGAGGACCCAGGAGCATTTACTATTCCGTGTATTATTGGAGTGCGCAACTTTGCTAAGGTATTGTGTGACAATGGGGCCAGCATTAATCTAATGCCTCTAGCCATCTACAAACAAGCTGGGCTAGGAATGCCGAGGCCGACAAGCATAAGGTTGCAGATGGCTGACTGATCTATCAAAAGACCAGTTGGTATTATTGATGATGTAATTGTAAAAGTTTGAAAATTTCATATTCCAGCTGATTTTGTGATCCTTGATTGTGCTGTGGACAAGGAAATCCCTATTATATTGGGGAGACCATTCTTAGCTACTGGAAGGGCTCTTATGGACTCGGAGCGTAATGAAATAAAGTTCCGGGTAAACAACGAAGAAGTCACTTTTCAAGCTAGTAAGGGAATGAAGTTGCCAACCGAGTATGAGAACATTTCACTAATTGGCATTGTTGATGAAGTCGATGAAGCTGTCGAGATGAAAATGGAAGAGCAATGCTTAGGTGAAGCACTGGCAGCTATATTGGTGAATTTCGATGGTAATGATTTGGAAGGGTTCATGGAGACGGTGAATGCGTTAGAAGGTCGTGGTTCTTATTCATATACTCCACCAAAACTGTCCCTAGATTTGGAGAATAGAGCTACACCTCTAGCAAAGCCGTCCATTATTGAACCACCTCAATTAGAGCTCAAGCCGCTTCCTTCGCATTTGAGGTATAAATTCCTTGGTTTGAATAATACTTTACTGGTAATTGTTTCTTCGTTGTAGAATGATGTGTAGGTAGAGCAATTGCTGCAAGTTTTGAAGGAACACAGACAGGCCATCGGATGGACAATTGCGGACATTCGGGGAATTCCTGCCGGAATATGTGAGCACAAGATTCAATTAGAAAATGGGACAAAACTGAGTGTGGAGCACCAGAGACGGCTGAATCCAGCAATGCAGGAAGTGGTGAAGAAAGTGATAATCAAATGGCTAGATGCAGGGGTTTTCTATCCGCTTGCCGATAGTTCGTGGGTGAGTCCAGTGCAATGTGTGCCGAAGAAAGGAGGCATGACTGTGGTCAAGAACGAAATGAATGAGCTGATTCCAACAAGGACAGTAACCGGATAGCGGGTATGCATGGATTACAGAAAACTCAATAGTGCCACATGCAAGGACCACTTCCCTATGCCTTTTATTGATCAAATGCTTGATCGGCTAGCCGAAAAGTCCTTTTATTGCTTCCTTGATGGATACTCCGGGTACAATCAGATCAATATACCTTTGGAGGATCAGGAAAAGACAACGTTCACATGCCCATATGGGACCTTCGCTTTTAGCCGAATGCCTTTCGGATTGTGTAATGCTCCTGCTACCTTCCAGAGATGTATGATGTCGATTTTTTCTGATATGGTAGAGGACTTCCTCGAGGTCTTTATGGATGATTTTTCAGTGGTCGGGGAAACATTTGAGCAATGCTTGAAGAATCTCAAACAAGTGCTAAAGCGATGCGAAGAAACAAACCTTGTACTAAATTGGGAAAAATGCCACTTCATGGTGGATGAAGGTATTGTTTTGGGGAATAAAATCTCCAGGCATGGTATAGAGGTGGATAAGGCTAAAATTGAGATCATATCCAAGCTCCCTCCACCCACATCAGTGAAAGGTGTCCGTAGCTTTTTGGGGCACGCTGGATTCTACAGGCGGTTCATTAAAGATTTCTCAAAGATCGCACACCCAATGTGTAAACTCTTAGAGAAAGATGCCAAGTTCATCTTTGATGAAAAATGCCTCACTGCTTTTGAAGAACTAAAAACGAAGCTCACCACGGCACCTATCATTGTCACACCTGATTGGTCGTTGCCTTTTGAGCATATGTGTGATGCTAGCGGTGTAGCTATTGGAGTGATGCTGGGACAGAGACACAACAAAATTCTTCACCCAGTATACTATGCTAGCAAGACGCTTAATGGGGTGCAAATGAATTACACTGTAACTTAGCAGGAACTGTTAGCTATTGTGTATACATTCGAGAAGTTCTGTGCATATCTATTGGGCTCAAAAGTTTTGTGTATACAGATCATGCTACTCTCCGTTATTTGATGCCGAAGAAAGATGCTAAGCCACGACTAATCCGATGGGTGTTACTGCTACAAGAGTTTGATTTCGAAGTTATGGATCGCAAGGGAACACAAAACCAAGTGGCAGATCACTTATCTCGACTGGAAAATCAGGGAGACAAAAAGAAGAGCTGGAGATAAACGACTCATTTCCAGATGAACAAATACTGATGGTATCAAATTCATTTGCACCATGGTATGCAGATATCGCCAACTACATTGTCAGCTATCTTATTCCGGAAGGGTTGGAATCATACCAACGGAAGAAATTCTTGAGGGATTGTCGCAATTATTATTGGGAAGAACCATTCTTATTCCGTGTCTGTGCTGATAACATAATCCGAAGATGCGTACCTGAGGAAGAGATGCTACAGATCCTGAAAGCGTGCCATGACTTACCTGTTGGGGGTCATCATGGGGGTAACAGAACAGCTGCAAAGATTTTGGAGTGTGGGTATTACTGGCCGACTATTTATTAGGATGCTAATCAGTTGGTGAAGTCTTGCGACCAATGCCAAGAACAGGGCCCAATCTCGAGGAGGCATGAGATGCCTATGAAATTTGTTATGGAAATCGAATTATTCGATGTTTGGGGTATTGACTTCATGGGCCCTTTCATAAGCTCATGTGGGATGAAATACATCCTAGTGGCTGTGGACTATGTATCCAGATGGGTAGAAGCCGTTGCCTTACCAAACAACGAAGCTCGGAGTGTCACCGTGTTTCTAAAGAAGAATATTTTCACCCGGTTTGGCACCCCGAGAGCCATTATTAGTGATGGAGGGTCACACTTCTGTAACAGAGTATTTAAAGGTCTCCTCGACAAGTATGGGGTTAAGCATAAGGTTGCCACACCTTATCATCCACAATCGAGCGGCCAAGTTGAAGTATCCAATAGGGAGATCAAAAGCATCCTATCTAAGACGGTGAACTCAAATAGGACCGATTGGTCAAGAAAGCTAGATGATGCTCTATGGGCATATCGTACAGCTTACAAGACGCCTATCGGTACATCCCCGTATCGGTTAGTCTTTGGAAAGGCGTGCCATTTACCCGTTGAACTCGAGCATAAGGCTATGTGGGCCTTAAAGAGATTGAACATGGACTGGGCGGAGGCCGGAGCTCTAAGGCTGGCACAGTTAAATGAAATAGAAGAATTCTGTCTTCACGCTTATGAAAGTGCAGCAGTTTATAAAGAACGAATGAAATTCGTCCATGATACAAAGATCCTGAAAAGAGAGTTTAAGGCAGGGAACCTGGTGTTGCTGTTCAATTCAAGACTCAAATTATTTTCGGGGAAGCTGAAGTCCAAATGGTCTGGACCATTTAAAGTTGTTGATGTCTCTCCGTTTGGAGCTGTTGAATTAGCATCGGAGGATGGGCTCCGGACTTTCAAGGTTAATGGGCAGAGAATCAAGCACTACTTGGGAGTAGATGGAGAAAAACATGTGGTAGAGTAGCTGGCTCTAAAAGATGATCAAATCCCAACTACAGAATGATTGCAGAAACATCTTAGCATCGTCGTGCCGTGACGTTAAATCAAGCGCTTCATGGGAGGCAACCCATGTGTGGTATCATTAGCTTTTGTCTATGTTGTATTTTTATTTATTTAGAATTCAATATTACATTTGTACTTAGGTCTACTTGAAGGGTTTTCGAATGCAAGAATGTGATGAAAAGATACACGAATTGAAGAAGAGTGTTTGAAACTGCAGAAAAACATCAAGGTGAAAAATGCTGCACAAATAAGATCGCATTTGAGATATGCGAACCGCATTTGTGCCGCAAACTGAAGCAGAAACTTGAGCAAACATGTTGGGAAAAAATGCAAAGAAGCTCGAAAATTTGTGGTTCGCATTTGCGGTATGCGAACCGCATTCTCACCGCAAACAGAGACAGAGAATTCAGCTCACAAGTCTGGTGAAAATGCGATGGAAGCTCCTAATTTGCGGTTCGCATTTGAGGGTTGCGAACCGCATTCTCACCGCAAATAGAGACAGAGAATTCAGCTCACAAGTCTGGTGAAAATGCGGTGGAAGCTCCTAATTTGCGGTTCGCATTTGAGTTATGCGAACCGCATTCTAATTGCAAACAGAGACAGAGAATTCAGCTCACACGTCTGGTGAAAAATGCGGTGGAAGCTCCTAATTTGCGGTTCACATTTGAGTTATGCGGCACTTAAGTCGCCGCATAATTGCCAGGTACGTGTTGCATTTCATCCTTTTATAAAATCCTTCCATCTAAGTATATAAAAAAAAAACTCACAAGCAAACAAAAAAAAGAGAAGAGAAGACGGAAACAGAGAAGACCTCCGACGAACATCATCGGAAAACTAAAAGTGCCAGTCCAAGAGTTGATTCACCCTTAACCTAAGACCTACAATCTTCTTCCCAAGGTATGTGCACTCTTTGCTTCACCTTAAATTCTTATTTCGAAAACCTAGGGTTTATTGTTCAGTAAAGATGTTCAAAGTCGTTGGAATGGAAATAGTAATCTAAGGTTTTCTTGCTTGAGGGATGCATATGCATAGATATTTGAAGGTATTTGCGGTCCACAAACTAAAAATGTGGACCGCAATTTGATCGCATCCCTAAAACCTATGTCTATGAGGAAGAAGACATTTGCGGTGATTCTGCGATCGCATAGTCGATATGGAACCGCAGAACCACCGCAAACAAGGCCAGAACGTTTGGTTAGCATTGGTGAAGGATGCGGTTGAAATGCGATCGCATATCATGCTTTGCGATGAGTATTCGATCGCACTTGTGTGTACCTACCAGGCTTAAGGTTCAAGCTAATCTGCGATGGGTTTGCGGTTCGCATAGTGGTTATGCGGTTCGCAAAACCCATCGCAGACCACCCTTTACATGTTACACACAAGAATGCGACGTGTTTGCGGTTCGCATAGTGGTTGTGCGACCGCAAACCACGCCGCATTTCTGTAAATCTGTGGTCATTTCTCCTGTTTTTTCCTTTTTTCTCAAATGATGATAATGTCACTGACATCTCCACTTATGCAGATATGGCCAAAAAGCATTCCTCAAAGAGAAGGCCTTCCTCTGCTTCAACCTTAGAACCACCCAAACGGGCAATAAAGGAACCAACTGTACCTAAACCCTCCCAGTCTGATGAGGAGGACTGCGTACCGGAAGTTGATTTAATAGCTGAGGCCCGAAGGAAACGGGGTGACGATCTTCAGGTTCGTTTTGGGGTTGAAGGTTTAAGGTCTTTGTTCAGGGAAGCGCTCACAAAGAGAAGGATCCTTGGGGAGAAAAAGTTGAGTCTGAATGGGCTTCAAGACCAGCACCCTCACATTCTCGAAAACATTAAAACGAGAAAATGGGAGTACTTCACCACAGACCCAAAGGAGTATAACGAGTCAATGGTCCGGGAATTCTACGCGTTGTACGGAGCGTCACGAACATCGTATGATAGACGCAATAGAATATTCACCGGCACTGTCAACGTTTGGGTAAAGCTGTGTTTTGTGACAGCGAGCATATCAATGAACTATACATCCCTGAATGGGAATCAGGCACAACAGTGTATGATGCAAAGTACTCCAACAGAGAGAACGAACGTGGATGGATAGCGTCCATCATTGCTAAGGGGACTCCAGCCTGGATCAGTCCTGGGAAGAAAATTTTCAAAGAAGACCTCACAAGGGAGACCAAATATTGGCTCAACTTCGTCACCTCCCATTTAATACCCTCAAGGAATGAAACAGATATCAGCATTGAGAAGGCACTTCTCATTGCATGTATAATGACGGGTATTAAAATTGATGTGGGGAGCCTTATCTTCCAGGAAATTGGCATCCGGGCTACTCAGCGGGCCACATCACTTCCCTTCCCAAGTTTGATCACCACCATCTGCCAAGAGGTGGATGTCCCATTCTTACCACAACAAGACAAACTTGGGAGGTCTACGAGAGATATAGATATCACTCGTATCAGTGATTCACCGGCCCCAACAACAACCCCAATTGAAGACATTGACTCTCAAAACCTCCTGTCTCCCCAAAATCCTGACACCTCTACAGTTGCTGAAGAAACTGCACCCTTATCTACAACTGGTCCATCAGCCTCACACATGCCAGCCATTTCAAGACTTGGTCTAATTGCTCATCACGCAAATTCTAAAGTAGACCAACTCTTTAGAAATTGCCCTCACTGATTAAACAGGCCTTGACTCCGCTGCAACAACAACAATTAGCGTTCGGAGAGAGGTTGACCAAGCTTGAGTCTAGGGTTGAAAAAATTGAAAGAGGCGAGGTGAGGGGTTTGCCCCAACTGCGGGAGGATGTACAATCACTGAAGACCGACCTCCAGAAGATGAAAATCTACAGTTCGACATATCATCTCTCCTCCCCAACGAGGGTGACCAGGGTGCTGGCCGTGCTGACTTGGGCCTGGACTTCACGAAAATAATGGCAGACATCGCACCTTCATCTGCTAAAGTGTCTCAGCCTCCTGCCCCTACAGTCCGGGTTGATTCTACTGATGACGAGACATCGGAGCGGTCATCAGAATTCGAAGTGGACGAATCAGAGGAGGCCAGTTTAGAGGTCGACGAGAGTGTAGCCCCTAAGGATACGGGCAAAGCAGTTGCTGTGCCTACGATGGAGGAGGAACAAGAGCAAGCACACATCGACGAGGCCATTCAGCGATCATTAGCAGATAAGGCTGCTAGGAGACGGCCACCAGCAAGAGAAGCTAGCAGCCCAGCGGCTTCACCACCGGCTCCGGATCAGACCCACACTTCTTCCCCAGCTCCGACGGAGACATAGGCTACCACATCTATTCGCGCAATTGCGCCACCAGGGAGCCCTTGTACTTTATATTTCTTTTATGCATTGGGGACACTGCATGTGTTTAAGTTGGGGGTGGTAGCCTTACTTCCTTGTTTCGTATGTATATGTGATTTATATGTGAGCATGTTTAGTGACATTTATTAACTGTACATTATATAGTAATGCTTTATGATTTATGTATATATGTTGTTATATTTAAATAGTTAGCAATAAATCTCCCTTGTTTTTTCTTTTGCCAGGTTCTTTTTCAAGGGTGTAATAGTAGAACCGGGGCCTATGAATATGAAGTATATTGACCAGGATGGTATGTTTGTTGAGTATTAAGTATGTAAACCTGTGTGAGTAAACCCTGGTAACGAATCAGTTATGTGAATTTGAGGCTCACTTGGTAACTCTAGGTTTACTTAGAATCGTGTATGTGTACACGAGGAAAGCCTCGAGTGTCTAAATGTGAAATCTTAAGCTGTAAACTATGTTAGCCGAACAGTGTGTGTGCCAATGTGTGTGAGCTCCTTGTTTTGATAATTCTTGTGTTCACTGCGGCCACCTAGAACTTGCCCGGTTGGTTTTTCGTGTCCTATCATACATACACTGAGTTAGAAAAATGATCTTAGGCTTTCTTTGATTAGTGATGAAACCTTTCTAGCCTTTTCAGCTTACCTGCGCATAATGAATATCACTAGTACCCTATTTGAGCCTTGTAGCCTTTTTCTTGGACTCTGCATTACAAACTTATCCCATTCGTAAAACATGATCTCTTTTGAACCCGTTCCTCCTTGAACATTGAGAACATTGCTAAAAGTTTAAGTTGGGGGTATGGGTCAACATGAAAATGGGCAAGGTTGTGCAATGAGACTGGAACCCCGTACCTCAAAAGCTCATGTGAATCTATGGAAGCTTCAATATGAGAAAAAGAAAAAGAAAAACAGAAAAAAAATATATATATATATATATATATGTTTGTTGTCATAAAGGAGCTTGAGAATTAAATAAAGTGGTGTGTAAAGTGGGGTCGAATGCAGTAACGTAAGGCCATTAAGGCCATGGGGTCAAAAAGGAACAAAAGGTTAAAAAAAAGAAGTGTGTAATTAGTGTTCAAGGAGGAAGTAGCCACTATTATCTAAATATATATCCTACCCTTCCTTAAACCGCCATTACAAGCTTATAAAGTCCTTATGTGATCTCCAGTTGAGTGTGCTGACAACTAGGCGATTAATTAAAATAAGGGCAAGCCTATGGTGTGGCATGTGGTAACACTTGAAATTATGTTCTGAGAGTGAGTGTCCTAGTACTTTTGTCCCTTTGTTTTGCTATGATAAATATTGTGAGAGTGGGAATTTCTTTCTAGTGAGGGCACATACACTGCTAGGTTGACAGTAAGTTGAGCTTTGGGTAAGGCATAAGTGTATTCGGCTGAAGGTAGCCTTTAGTTACTTTGTTGAGGCTCAAAGTTCACTAATTGATTGGTTGTCTTCGAACTCATTAATGATTTAGGGGGGGGGGGTACAGATCTTAAAGAGTTATACTTGAGATACTAACAACAACCACCGTCCATGGTAAGTATTGCTTCATGTTTGCTAAGTAGATTCTAGATTAGGAGAGTATCGTTTGAGTTGCTTGAGCACAAGCAAGAGTTTAAGTTGGGGGTGTTGATGTGCCGGGTAATTTCGGTACATTTTGATACTATTTGCTTAAAGTCTAACTTGTTTTGCGTGTTAAGTCTCATGATACTTATGTAATTTTAGTGTATTTGCAGAATAACAAGTGTCAAGACCCTGAAGAACAGAAAAGAGTGCAAAAAGTTAGCTGATGGCAAGAAAAGAGGTTAAGAGCATCACATATGTAAAAATGCGGTCGCAGAATAGATATGTGAATCGCATATGTTACAAGTAGATCGCAGACGAAGATAGAACTTTAGGCCAACCTACATGTCAAGAATGCGGTCGCAAATGCGACCACAAAACAGGAATGCGAACCGCGAATTGGCCTGGTGAAATCGCAAACATGAACAGAGTGCTGGGTAAAAGTTAGTGTAAAGAATACGATCGCATTCTGCGATCGCATATTCAAAATGCGAACCGCAAACCAAGATGCGATGAGAGCAAAAATGTCTGGTGTGATTTGCGACGGATGATGATGATTTGCGAACCACATTCCTGTTCTGCGACAGAAATGCGGTTCGCGTTATTTCAACGAGGGTAAAGCTACCGACATTTGCCTCGGGTTTTGGTCCTCTATAAATAGGTTTTATAGGGTTTTGTGAAGTTATTCTTGTCAGAACTTAGAGTACAAAGTACGGCTTTGATTATTTTCGAATTCTTAGAAGCTTTTGGTGATCAAAAACCCTCTATTTTTGTAAGATGATATCAGTTACTCTTTCTTGTTCTTTAATTATCAGCATGAGTAGCTAAACGTAAATGCCGAGGCTGTGAACCCTAGATGGGTAGAATGTTATTAAGAGTTTGATATTGAATCCAAATTTCGCAAGAAGCTTGATATTTATTTATTTCTCGTTCTTCAATTAATCGTTAGTGGTTGCAAACATTAACGAATGCCAATTAATGCTATCTTATCTTGGAAAAGTGAGATAGAGTTTGGTAGCAATAAATAATAGAAATTCGAGGCTTTAAACCTTGTTTAACGAAATCACTTAGGAATAAGTAGATTTTAATTTGGCTAATAATTGGTTGTTCTTAAGATCGACTCTTTTGTATTCGGGAGAATCGTAAGAGGATACATTATCTAAATATTGGGAAATATTGGATAAGTACATTAAAAACCAATTGCATATCAAGAACGGAATTCAATATCAATATCAAGAACATTCTACTACATTAAGGGAGACACAACCCTGGTTTCTTAAAATTCATAGTTCTCACGTTCAAACTATTCTTAAACATTAGTTCTCAGTTTTCCTTTCCTTATATATTCAACACTTCTTTATTCTATTTGGCTACTTGATAGAATTACGACTTAGTAAAGTGTTACATTAATTGGACAATAGTTTCACGCCTATTCCCTGTGGGATTCGACCCCAACCTTGTTGGATTACTATATTTGACATCGATCGCTTACACTATTGTTAAGGTGTAATTTGAGCGAATCAGTATGGTTGGACTCGTATCGGAATGAGTGTTCGGATTTTTTTGAGTTTTGTCGGATTCCGAGGTGCGATCCCAGGGTTGACTTTTTTTGTTGACTTTTTAGTTTTCATTAAAGATCAAAGCTTTATTATACGAAATTATTTTCTATGATTTTTATTTATGATATCGAGTTATTTTGTCTAGATTTTGAGCCGTTCAGAGGCTTGTTTCACACGAGAAGGTCATTTTAGAGTATTGATTTGGTTTTTTTGGAGGTAAGTATCTTGCCTAACTTTGTGCGGGGGAACTACCCCTTAGGAGTTGACTCGTTTGTGCTATTTGTGTTATGTGAAAGCCGTGTACGCGAGGTGACGAGTACATACTTGGGCTTATATGTAGAAATTGACGGGTTTAGATTCTTAGGATTTTTTCATATATTTGTTTGAATTTTTTAGCACATGTCATATCCTTTACTTGTCAAGTTTACTCTTATATGCTTCATCTAAAAGTTGTTACATCGTTTATCATTATGTGACTTCCTTTATTGTTGATTCACTCTTAATTGAAATTCTTGTTACATGATCTTTTTGTTGCCAGTTATTCTCATGCAATTAGACGTGGTTGCTAGTTCATTCCATCTCTTTCATTATTAGCTTATTTCATGCACTAGAAATCCGAAATTTTGTAATTTCATGGAAATAACATCATTATCGAGTTTATACTTAAGCAATTAATTGATGTTGAAGTTAGTGAAAGTCATTACTCTATTTTGTAATTGAAGTCTTGTTTAAAAGGGGCATCACTGTTGAGTTACTTTCCCATTCATTTTGTTGTTATTGAGATTCTATACACATTGTGTTTGAGTCGTGGGCTATTTGTTGTGGAAATATTGATATTGTTGATTCTTTTGAAAAGGTTGTGGACAGTGGGCACTTTTGGCATGAGTTAATATGTCGTGTTGTTGTGATATTGGCACCCGCCTGTTGTTGTGTGGTTTGGTTGTTGTTATGCGGACCATATGGGTGGCATTTCACTGTTGTTGTTATGCGGAGCATAAGGTGGCATCTCACTATTGTTGATTGTGTAGAATGATACGGGTGGTTGTTGTGCTATTTTTCGGGCAAAGTGATAGGGGTGGCTATTATGTGTAGTGATACGGATGGCTATCAGAGTAATACAGATGG
The DNA here is from genome assembly GCA_002018475.1 of Nicotiana obtusifolia. Taxonomy (NCBI): domain Eukaryota; kingdom Viridiplantae; phylum Streptophyta; class Magnoliopsida; order Solanales; family Solanaceae; genus Nicotiana; species Nicotiana obtusifolia. The sequence goes on along the minus strand of MCJB01018483.1, from coordinate 9,836 downwards.
CTAATGATATTGTCAGCGTGGAATGATACGGGCGGCTATCGGAGAGATAAGGGCGGCAATGTCAGGGATGATGTGTGATGGCCTGGGGGCATTATGCTGGTGATATTCGTATGATGGTGTGATTTTCCTTGTGTATATCATGCACCTTATGTGACTTGTTGTGTTGCTTTCAATGAGCTACTCTATATATTTGATATTACTTGTTGACTTGGGCTTTAATAGTACAGTCACATAAGCATACACCGTAGCATGACACTTATACTAATTCAGGAGTATGAAACTCGACATGTATTGATCATGCCCATGTATTCATGTATTATCTGCTTTCATGTTGATATTGAGCATATGACCATGGCGGGCGGATTGTAATATTAAGCCTGTGATCAAGCCAGGCAGATTGAGATATTGTCACGTGAGTTATCGGTGCGGTTATGATTATAAATGTGGGAACAAGGTGCCGTGAGCATATGATTTGTTATTTGAGACTCGTGAATGGTGATTATGAGGTGAAGTTTCTCGGGGTAATTTCGTTGCAAGACTTGTGTTAGAACGGCTTGATTAATTAGTTGTTATTTTTTGTTTTACTTATTTGGTTTTAACGGTACTTTCACGGTGTTCTTATTACTTTATTGTTTATATCACATGTTGTTTCTTGTTGCCAATTACTAATTTCTTCTTCCATTCACTAGTAGGTGCTTGACTTGTACGTCGTAACTACTCCACGGTGGTTAGTCTTAATACTTATTGGGTACCGACCGTCGTGTACTCATACTACACTACTGCATATTTTTTGTGCAGATCCAGGTATTGGAGATATCGGACTCAGGCAGATTTAGCTTATTGATTGCGAGGATTCAAGGTAGAACCGCTTCATCGTTGCAGTCCCTTGGAGCCATTTCCTTTCCTTGTGTTGTTATCTTGTTACTCGAACAGTACTGCATTTCAAACTTTGAGATCTTTCTATGAATTCAATTAGAGATCGTGACTCTGTATTACCTAGTCTTCGGAGGTTATAGTGATTATTGCCACGTAGGCTTATTTCGCATTTATTTCGGTATTTATATAAATCTTTGATTTAAAATATCATTGTTGATTTGGCTTAATTATTGTATGTAATCGGCTTACTTAGTCCTAGAGGCTAGGTGCCATCACGACGTCTAAGGTCGGATTTTGGGTCGTGACAGTCAAACACACAAAAGTTAAACTTGGTCAACTCTTCCAATTAACGTTTCCCAATTGAGAACCATTCTTCCAAATCTATCCCGAACCACCAGAAAACCAAACCGATGATACAAACAAGTCATAATACACCACATGAAGCTACTCATGATCTCAAACCACCAACTGAATGCAAATGCTCAAAACGATCGGTCGGGTAGTTAAATTCTCCTCCATTTAAACATATGTTCGTCCTTGAACGTGCCACAGTCAAAACAAAGCTGTCAAATCACTATATAAATTCACCATACACATACCCATAGGTGATCCCACGTCACCACAATCTATATAAGTCCGACAATACAATCTAACTGAAAATCCTTACTTCAAACATAGTCCACAATCCTTAGAACCCAATCTCCAACATCCTGAATTCATCATGAGACCCGAATCTTGCATCTATATACTGTATAGGTCCATACAAGATGTATCATGCCACAACAATAACCCAATGTATAATCACATAATATTCCACATGACTAGAATACTCATAGCAATAACTTCCGACCATAATAGCTACTCAATAACAAAACTTGATACCGGTATCAAACCTCATATCAACTAAAGCCTAGTCTTGAACCTTCATACACAGCCAATTATGAAACAAACGCACTGGTACTCTTAACCACTCATCAGATCAACTAGTCATTGAGCTCTCTCGCCCGATAAGAACCATTTCCAAATTATAAGCTGACTTCTTACATTATTCTTCCAAACATAGTGAATCTAAATCCGATAGTACTAAATCTAGGTCATAAATCTATCTCATCTAATAGAGGTTGCTCGACCAACATGCCACACCAAAACTACCTAGACCCACATACCAGGCAATCCATGCACTAAACGGGCACCGAATTGAAAGTAACCAAATGATGAAAGAATAATCGAATGAGAGAACCATTCCACTAGCTCATCCGATACCACGACGAAGCGAAATGATGTGAACCCCTCACACAAAGGAGTAACAAAACACACAAAATAAGCACAAAGGATCATATCTCAATCATAACTCTACTGCGATGCGTGACTAATGACTACCAAATCCACTCCTCAAAGAGTAAGCGGACATTGTCGCATGCAATATAATTTACCAAACTATGAGTCAGGATCGAATCCCACAAAGAACAATATGTAGGTGACTAGGCAAGTAAGAGAGTTATAGCTTATTATTCTACGCCAAACTCTAAAAGAGGTTTTAAGAGAATATTTATATATAAATGCAAAAATGCAAACTAACCTAGAAAGTGAGTAAAATGATCAACGGCTACAAGCATGGATACACAGGGAAATACACTCAATTAAAGATCCAATGTGTTTCACGATATAACAAATATGAGCGAGTTTATATTAATTAGCCTCCGATAGTAATTTTATGTTAGCTTCATCTGAATTCTAACAAGACTTCCCAATTGAATTATCTCTAAAATAATTAAGAGATTTGGTTGGGATTAATAATTATGCTCAAGTATGTGAACTTCAACAATATAACTCCCTCATTTAAATTTCAATATCAAGGATGCAATGGAGTTTCAATGTCACCAAACCATCATAATCCATGTGCCCTCACAAGAGAAAAATGTGCCAAAATCACCATATTTACAATAACAACACAAAGGAAAAATGCACAAAGACACTCAGTATCAACGAAGAATTTGAAGTGTAGGCTTAGGAAAGGGTAGGATAAATATTTGGGATACAATTGACTCTACCCTCATTGAACATTACTCACATTGTCTTTCTTTTTGCACTTTGCTTCTTTTTAAGCCACACAGCCCTTATTGACCTCTAGTTACCAACACTGAAACACCTTGAACTTCCTCTCTAATTTTCTCAAGACTCCTTTTTCTCTTTATATATATATATATATATATATATATATATATATATATATATATATACACATATATATATTCTTTTGCTTTACTTATGGAGCTTGAGTATCTTCATATACCTCAACTTTGAGTATGATTACTTTTTAGGAAGAAAGACTGAGCATTCAAAACAGAGCATGGTGTTGAAGAATTAAGCAAAGGCTAGTGATAAAACAAAATAAGGTTTATCAATGATAGTGATCAAACACAATAAGGACCATACTGATAACTCAGAGGCATTTTAACAAGCACAGGCAGACAAGAAAGTATTTGAACATTGTAAGTTCAAATTTAAAGTTAAAGGACAGGGATGCAAGTCTTAAACAAATTCAGGTTTCGATAACAACCAAGTAGCACACTTAGCTTCTAAAACTCATAAAATATCGAATGTGTGATAACACATAATGAGCTTATGCAGTTTACATTGATCATAAACATATCAAATTTAGGCATGGAGGCTGTAAGAAAGCTCAGAACCAAAGATCAATAATTATCGTTCAACTTAATCGATTATCACTTAAGGAAAAATAATAGAATAAACTACTCATAAAAGAATTATTATACTAACAAGACATAATTATCAAACATGTCCAACACATGCATCATAATTATAATCTACATAACTTAAAATTAACATATCTAAACTATTTAGAGAGGCGAAAAAAGAAAAGGGAAAGAAAGGTGCTGACCTTCTTAAAGGCAGCAGACCAAACGAATTCCCTTTGTTGCTCAAAGATCCTAGAAAAATATCAAGCTTAAACCAGCAAAGAACTCGATAAAAGAGAGAAAACAGGAAGAGACCTAATATCAGGAACCCTAATTTTTAGTGTCTGTGACTGTTCGGTGTTTAGATAGCATTGGTTTGTTGGTGTTTGATTGTGTGTTGGTAAGAATATTAAAGACCCCTTTTTATAGTGGCATTCAATGCTCTAGGATTTGACGATTTCAAAATAAGTAGTAGAGAGTGACGCATGGTAGAAAATGATAGCAAATCGAGTGAAAATCAAAAAGAAATAGAGGAAAAAAAAGGTTGATTTTACCTAAGAAGAGGGATTGATCGTTGAAGGCTTTGGACCAGTAGTTAAAGCCCTAATATCTAGAGGTCACTGAGTTTGACCTCTGGACTTCGAATCCTCATAATAAACTCTGTGATGACCCTACACATGCTCTGATTTGACAGAACATGAAGGAAAGGTGGGTACTTGATGTTGCATTCTTGAGTCTAGGGTTTCAGAATTCGGACATTTGAATTTGTGATGGAAAAAAGGAATTTGTAGCCGGATTCGTGGATTTCAGAAGGCAAGAGGTAATTTCAGGCTCCGATTTTGACTTATGAGAGAAAAATAAAAGATTTCTCTTTTGAGCTTTACTGTTTCGGATTCAGGTGTCTTGGATTTGTGGTTGAAAAGGGGAATGTTAAGCAAGAATCATAGTGTAGTAGGGAGAGGGGAGATTATTTACATGGGTTTTGAGTGACCTTGCATAAATTTGTGCAAGGTCTTTGAAGATTGATGGTTGATGGAGACGAGGGAAAAGTGCGAGAAAAGAGAAAGCAGGGCGGCAGGGCGGGTAGAAAATGATTAGGTTTTGGATAGGTTAGGACCGTCTTTGAGTTTAAACTGGGAGATAGAACGGGAGTCGTTGGATCTGTTGACCAACGGCTCCGATTGCTTTGATATTTAGCTATTTTAGAAATGATTTAATGAGAAAAATTAATAGCCGTTGGATCTCTTTGATAGGATGGCTGAGATTATATCTTTGGGCGATTGAAATTTAAAGAGGAAATAGGCTTAAAATTGGGTCGTTGATTTGAGAGATGGACAGCCCCGATGATTTCTGTTTGTTTTGTAAGTGTGGAAGACGGGTGACGTGGTGTGTTCTCATTGGTTCAATGAGAATGGCATGAATTGCCATGTTGGAAAGGGATGGGGTGTTTGGACTGGATTATTTTCGATCCGGGCCTGTATTTGGGCTGGTTTTAATTTAGGGAATAGCCACTTCATTTTAATGCAGGAGTTGTAATTGTAGCCTTTGAGTTTTAACCCTTTTAAAATCAATTTAAATAAACCTAACAATTTCAATAAAATGTGGTAAAATTATAATTACTATATGCTACTAATTATTTTAATTATCTATTAGTGACACATATTTCAAATTGTAGCACCAATTTCAAAATATTAATAAAATAGCCTAATTTTGGGAAATGAAGGAATAATTTGTCAAATTATAAAAGCTATGTAATATACATACAAAAGTTATTTTATAATAGTAAATATATTTGTAATTACACAATATTAGTACTATGTAATTAATTTTGAAACTAACACTTAATTAATTTATAAAAAATAGATATTCATTACTAAAGAAATACCTTTAAAGCATTTATTGTAAATTGTTAAGCGTGAATAAATTAATTTTAAAAGGGAGGGTCCAAAATTGGTCGTCAACATCCCCCAACTTAGGATTTTACCCTCATTTTTAGCATTTAAGAAGGGACGGGTTCAAAAGAGGGTATTATTTTACAGAAGGGTAAATATTTGTAATGTAGTTGCCAAATAAAAGGTTAAAGGCTCAAATCGGGTTGCTAGTGATACTATTTATGTAATGGTTGTCTCGAAAGACTAATGAGGGGTTTTCAAAGATAATAAAGGATGCCTAAGGTCATCCCTCGAATAAAACATAACTAAGATTAATATTGAAGGACCAACCAGACGAGTTCTAGATGATAAAATTAATCACAAGAATGTTTTTTTACGAAAACTAACATACATGGCACATAAACTAATCAAGACGGATAAAATTCACTTCTTAATAAGAATAAGTAGAGGAATATCATGCTAACTACTGGGTAAACAGTCACAAAGTGAGCCAACAAGTTATCAAAAAAATTATTCTTCCCCATGCAACTTACTTTTTTAATTTACAACAAAAAATTTCAGAGGAGTATTGTCAATTCATAAGTCTTATGAAAAAGACTAATTTTATTAGTACCAAACAATCCAAAAGTCCCCGCATAACTAACAAGACTCATTCCCTTAAGAAAGATGTCACGTCATCCATAGGGAAAAGTCACCCGGGTCAACGCAAAAGTATTCATCGGGAAAGGACCGTAGGATAAAGAAAACCCAAGAAGAATTATTGGAAATTTTATTACTACTAAAGAAATAAAATAAAGTAAGAACTACTAAAGAAAATTAAATAAAACAAATATATAATAACAAACGTGAGTAATAATAAAGGAATAAAAAATTAAAATAACTTAAATTACAAACTACCAAAGGAATAAAATACAATAAATAAAAACTACTAAAGAAAATAAAATAACAAAAGCGACTAATCAGCAAATACATCACTAATTACAATCTAAGCCCGAAAAATGTGCATGATCATCCACAATAGTAAATCAAGCCCGGCAAAGGCACACTAGTCAAGCATAGATGTACAAATAAAGTATATTCCCTAAAGCCACAAACTAAAAACAATGATATGTCCTCACTGTATTATATCGTAATAAAATAAGAGTAGTTCGAGGATCTCCCTGAGGTCTGCATCAGACTAGTAGACTATGGAAAAGGCTCATCACTGCTGTATAGAGCTTTGGACTTCATCATCATTGGTATCATCAATATCAACATCGTTCGATAAGAAAGAATACCCTTCACTATCATCGTTGTCCTCCACCGGTATCTTCTTGTTCAGCTGCCCCCATTTGAAGATGGTCTTGATGCCTCTGCACAACTTCACCATGAATTTTCCATTCTTCTTCCTTTTCTCTTTCTCCTTTTGGAAGTTTACCTGAAGATCAACATGAGCCTTGGGCATATTGCCATATGCTACTGCCTCGAGCCAGCTAACAGAAGCTGCTAATTTCTCATGAGACTCGGCCTGGTTTTTCTTGGCCTCAATGTATGTCTTCATCGCTTCTGTAGTAAGTAGTAAGGCATAGGTTGGGAGTGTGAGGGCCCACTAGGGAGTTGTGACACTATGTCACGAATAGAGGCAAGCTGGGTATTAAGCATCCCAAAGGGTCCCTCCGCCTGTGTAGCTTGTGGGGAGGACCCCTCACCTACAACAATCTCCATCTTCTTCTTCTACTCTTTAGAACACTTCCTTATCATGTCACTCTCAATGGGTAAAAGGGTTTGTCCACCGGTATTGTTATAACCCATATTTGTACGTGTTAGATTACACCGTAAGATAGTCTACCTAGGTTCGAGGAGAGAATTACCTTTGAAACTGTCACGACCCCAAATCTCCCTCCCTCGGGAGTCGTGATGGCGCCTACTAATGGGAGCTAGGCCAGCCGATAATTAAACTCATTAATTACATTAACATTCATACTTAATTGCTCGCAAAATCATAAACATAAATAATGTTAACATGTGGAAATATTATGTATACATCGCCTTCCCTTTACAAAAATCTACCCAAGAACTGGTGTCACAGTGTTCACAGACAGTCTAAGAGTTACTACACACAAAGGTCTTGAAAGAAATATCCAAAATGCTATTTCCGAACTGCATGGAAATAGAGACAAAAGTATGGGCAGATGACGTCAAGAGCTGCGAACGGCTGCAGTCCTACCTCGAGTCGCCTGGAAGGTCGCGCCAAAATCTGAAAGTCCGCCTTACTTACTGTCCGACACCTGCTGCGCCGGTATCTGCACAAAAGTGCAGAGTGTAGTATCAGCACAACCGACCCCATGTGCTGGTAAGTGCCTGGCCTAACCTCGGCGAGGTAGTGACGAGGCTAGACCGGACTCCAGATAAACTTGTTGAACATAACATATGCATATATATATATATATATATACCTATACACTACTACAATTAGCAACTAAACATGGATAAAATAAACAGATAAGGAAGTAAATAAACATACGTATTTCAATATTAAATAACTGAATTTAACAAATTATAGCAATATAAAACACAATTCATCTTGTGACAAGTGTGGCACCGGCTACGGTCTC
>MCJB01018473.1:59947-173152 GCA_002018475.1 Nicotiana obtusifolia | reverse complement strand
CGTTCTAATTGACTTATCGTTCATATAGTTAATGTAAGATTGCTAATTAATCAATAATGATACTCATAGCCTTCTTCCGAAGTACTATTCGCCTATTTCTAACAAGATTAATGCCTATATTCCTATGGAATTAATCTAGCAAGAATGCATGAAGAACACGATTATCCAATTAAGCATGGTGATTAAGTATATTCCTATCCTAATCACGAATCCTCTCTTTTAACAAAGTTAAGAACATGCTTTCTTCAATCCTTATTCTAATCTAGACTTAGTTTTCTCAAACATAGCATAGATAATTGATAGAACTTAATTGATGGCCAAAACAATTAAGCAATTTAGCATAGAATTGAAGAAACAATCTTATCCACATTAACTATTAAAACGAAATCATCAAGTTAGAACCACAATATTCATGGCTAATCACAACCCCATAACAAGGGGTGATTAGCCACTCATGTTCAACAAAATCAAATAACTAAGTATAAAAAACTAAATAGAGATACTAGATTGAATTGATGAACTGAGAATTTGTTAGTGTTGTTGATGTTCCTAGGCCTCCTTTTTCTCCAAAATCACGTTATACCCCTCTTATATAGGTTTAGGGGTGTTTATATAGGAGTTGGGAAGGGTTGGGGTCGACTTGGGGGTCTTCTAGGCGAAGTAGGACAAAATCCCGAAATCAGCCCCCTGAGCAGCGCCCAGCGCCGCCCAGGGGATTGAAGACAGTGCTTCTTTATTTTTCTCTGTTTCCAGCGCCACAGGCAGCGCTGGGCGCTGGCCTGTGGGCTGCCTTCTTCCTTTGTCCGATTCTTCTTGTTTTGGCTCGTTTCTTCCCCGGTTTCGTCCCCGATTGCTTTCCACTCATTCCTACACATAAAAACATATTATATTAACATGAATCGATGTAATTAACATCCCAAAATTCACATAAACAAGAGCTAAATATGGGATAATTTATACATTATTTAATACCTTTTCTACCAATTATCAGGGTGCAACAGCAACAGGCTGTGTTACAGCTTGCTTTGGTACGTACATTTGCTGTTGCTTCTTGCTGGCTTGGGAGTTACCTTTGAAATGCTTCTTTTTCTGTGTTTGCCATTCATCTTGTGCTGGTGTATCTCTTGAAATTTGGTGTTCTTTGCTCTTTTGGTGTTCCTCTGCTTTTTGGTTAATAATCTGCTCCTTTGCTGCCTCATTTGCAATGTGGTGTTGGTGTTTGGTCTTTTGATTACCCCTGAGCTGATTGTCTTTGGTGTGACTTGAGGTTGTGATATGTGGTTCTTTCTCGGCAACTGATGTTTCTTCCTTTCTTCTTTGATTTTCCTCCTCTTTTAGCTTGACTTGACAGGCTTGAAGTGAATGACCCTGGTGTCTACAGTAGGTGCAATACTCAGGGAGATTATCATATTGGATCTGTAGCCATTGACCTTCTCTATTGACATCCTCATCATAACCAAGCCAGACATGAGTAGGCAGATCTTTGGTGAGATCAACCTGCATTTTGATCATTGCAACACTACTTATGGTTTTTTGAAATGAAGCAAGGTCCAAGAACAGAGCTTTACCAATAGATGATAATAGTGGAGTCAATATTTCCATATAATAGAGATGCCATGGCAGTTCAGGGATTACTATCCATATAGGAACAATTGGTGTATCTTCATTAGGCTTGAATGCTGGATTCCATGCTTCCAGTTTCATCATTTGACCCTGTATGTACATATATTGCTTGGTCCATACTGTGGCATGATCATACTCATTATCAAGGTCTATATATACAGTTCTGGCATTGAAATGAGCTATCTTGACCCCTCCTCTGAGTTCAGTTTGGGATATGAAGCTCTTTCTAATTATCTCCATTATAGGCATGGTGTTAAGAAATTTCCCTATCACTGTGAATTTGCATCTATCTGCAAACTTGACCATGAAGTCCTCCCTCTTGAATATCACTGCTAGCCTCCCTTGCTTTGTAGTAATAACAGGTGGGGTGAATTGAAGTGGGGTGATTTCTGCTTCGTGTCTACTCTCAATCTAGTGGCATAGGACTGGGTGACAGTAGGGGGAGGAGGGGGGTTACTGAATTGAGTCTTGGATTTGGTGGAGGTGCTAGGTGCTTGAGCTTTGCTGATAGCTGGTACTGCTTGAGGTGCTGGTGTGACTGCTTGAGGTGCTGGTTTTACTTATCAAAGTTAAGGAGATCTTGATGGGGACTTGAATTGAGGTTGATGACTGTGTCTTAGTGTGCTTATCAGCATCAGAAATGACAATATCTAGTTGCAGCTGCTGCTGTTGCTGAGCAGGTTGCGTTTCTTCTGTAATAGCCAGTGGGCTAACACCTTTACTAGTACTTGTAGAGGCATGTATTGTGGGATTTGCTATCATTGAAGCTGCCTGGGACAACAGGTGAGCCTTGTATAATTGTTGAGGTATCACAGCAGCAATGTGAACCTGCTGTATTCCAGTGAGAGTGGGAAAAATTTGATCATCACCTTTTTGATGCAATTCTTGTACTGTTGCTTGACGGCTAGTTTCCTTATGACGTTGAGATAATTGAGGAGGTGCATGATTGCACAGTTGAGTTGTTACAGTGCCACTGGCATTTCGTCGAACATCTGGGGTGCTCGACATTGTCAAATTCTAGTTTTGTAATGTTGTGGAAATTGATTGATCGAAAATTGGAATTGAGGAGGGGGAGACAGTCACCTGGACATCAGGAATCTTTTGGCATTGGTCTTGAGCCATTTGGTTTAGCAGAACATCATGCATGACCAACTGTTGCATTTCTGGACAGTTCAGTTGGTCGGAGGTGTTGATTTCGATAATGGAATCTTCCACATTTTGAAGGGGAGGTCGGAATGAGGTTGGAGAAGAGACTCCTACACTTGGAATGACTTGATTTGGCCCAGGAACAATCGAGGAATTGTTTGGAACTCCCAGGCGATTTTGCGCTACAGTGATCCTTCTGCTATTCTGCAAATCTGTGTCAACTGGGATGTTGTTTTGAGGTGCTGTTTGTGGGAGATGATGCGCACTGACAAGACGAAGATTTTGGGACTGGTCCGGTGGTTTTCCACCGGACGATGGTGGAGAATCGAGCATCTGAATTCGGCGAAGGCACTGTTCACTTCAGTCGCCTTGTACGGAGAGAATTTGGGTTGGGCCTTTATTTACTTTTTTAGCATTCACTGGAGATGCATGCATTAGGCCTCAGTATTGGGCTAAATGATTATGATTAGCATTTGGGCAGGATCCACCCTTCCAGAGTCTGACATGCCAGTAGTGGGTGCAGGAACAATATTTTATATACGTGCTTTGATAATAGGTAGTTATTCCAGGCACCCGTACAGTGCTATGTGTGAGTATTGACGGATCCACCATGATATTGTTGATTGACATGTATACTTGACATGTAGGCATAGAGGTGTACCTTCCACATGCTAGCTGTTAAATGAAATATTTAATCTGTGTGGGGCTTTAATCGTTATACTTGAAAGCATGTCTCAATTTCTGAAATGTGAAAAAGCAAACATGATATCATTGAGCTACTTGTTTCTACGGTCTTTCCTTTGTTCTGTTACCGGTTATTGATAATTGCATTTGACTATTGTTCCGAGCTCGTCACTTCTTTCATCCTAAGGTTAGTATTGTTGCTTATTGAGTACATGAGGTCGGTTCTACTCATACTACACTCTGCACTTCGTGTGTAGATCCAGGTACATCCGGTCAAGGTGATTTCCAGAATTGAGTTGTTGCCAGCCTTTGGGAGACTATGAGGTAGCTGCTATGTCGTCCGTAGTCCTTGAAGTTCTCTTTCAGTTATTTCTATCTTTACTGTTCTATTATTCAGACAGTTGTATTAGTGGATTTTCACTTGTATCTTGTTATTCGGTAGAGCTCATGTACTCGTTGACACCAGATTTGAGGGATGGTTGTAGCGGTTTTATGGTTATATCCCGTTCGCAGGCCTCAGAGTCTCCTTCTGCCGTCCTCCTTTACCCTTATTTATTTCTATTCTCGAACAATTTGTACTTAGAGATTTTCTAGTGAACTCAGTAGAGCTTATGACTTGTACTATCGATTTTGAGATATTGTACATCTATTGATGGTTGTTGGCGATGTATAGTAATTATTGGTTCATGTTTAATGGTTGATTGGTTTAAATCTGTTAATAACTAAGTATGTGTTAGGCTTAGAGACTAGGTTCCATCACGACTCCTAAGGAGGGATTTTGGGACATGACAAGTTGGTATCAGAGCTCTAGGTTCATGGGTTCTACGAGTCATAAACAGGTTTAGTAGAGTCTTGCATATCGGTACGGAGACATCTGTATTTATCTTTGAGAGACTACAAAACTATTAGGAAACTTCACTCCTTGAGCCTTGTCATTGTATTCTCTCACAGATGGTGGGGACATGAGCTACAATTCCTGATGATACTGCCTTCAGAGCCAGTGTTGCTAGGGGTCAGGACAGAGGTAGAGGCCGATGAGGAGCACGTGTCACAGCTAGTGAACCTACCAGACTAGCAGTTGAGGAGCCACCAGTAGCTTTAGTTGGGGGATAGGCACGGAGGCGCCTGTTGCGACTCCCAGACTTTAGGAGACTGTAGCGCAATTCCTGAGCATGTTTGGTACATTGGCTCAGGCGGGATTGATTTTGATTGCACCAGCTACTTCAGAGACTGGGGGAGGAGCTCTGGCTCCCACCGCCCGTACTCCAGAGCAGCGGGCTCACATTGGTCAGGTTCCGGGTATTATGCCGGTAGAACCTGTTATTTCGGTTCAGCCTAAGGTCAGGCCAGAGGCATCAGAAGAGGAGCAGAAGAGGCTTGAGAGGTTCAAAAAGTATGATCCTTCTACTTTCATTTGCACAGCTACCGAGGATGCGCAAGGATTACTAGAGAAGTGCCACCATATTCTCCGCACCATGGGTATTGTGGAGGTGAGTGGAATTGCTTTTACTACATTTTAGCTGTCAGGAGCAGCGTATTGGTGGTGGCAGGCTTATGAGGAGGGTAGGACAATTGATGCAACACTACGCACTTGGACTCAGTTTTCTGAGATGTTTCTGAGGGAGTTTGTTCCGCAGACCCTCCGGGATACGTGGCGCACCGAGTTTGAGCAGCTATGCTAGGGCACTATGACAGTGTCAGAGTACGCCATCAGATTCAGCGAGTTGTCCCGACATGCACCTACCTTGGTTCCTACAGTCAAAGAGTGAGTCCACAGATTTATTGAGGGGCTCAATTATGGTCTAAGATTTAGCATGGCTCGAGAGTTAGAGACAGATACCCATTTCAGCAGGTTGTAGAGATCGCTCGGAGGTTGGAGGGTATGCGGGGCCAAGAAAGAGAGGACAGGGAGGATAAGAGGCCTCGTGGATCGGGAGGATCTACTTATCCTTATTTTGGAGGCAAGAAGCATCATGGTAGAAGTTTTATGGGTCAGCCAGTTCAGTTGCACTTCAGGCTTCACGTGGTGCTTCAGATATCCACGGGTCCCAGAGTACCCGTACCGGATAACTTCCACAGCCACGTTAGAGGAGAGGCTTCTTTGAGTGTGGAGATACCAGCCACACGATGAGGTATTGTCCCAAACTTCAAGCAGGTGTACCGTAGCAGAATATTCAGGCTATGGGTTCCGCTCCAGTTGTTGCTATATCTAGACCGCCAACTATAGGAGGAGGTCAGGTGGGTAGAGGTCATCCTAGAGGGGGAGGCCAGGCCCATTGTTATGCTTTTCCTGGTTGGACTGAGGCTGCTGCACCCGATGATGTCATTACAGGTATGGTTCCAGCTAGTTATAGTGATGCATTTGTATTATTTTGATCCAATCCCATTTATTGGTAAACTTCATCCTGCCTTGCTTCATATGTGGTTGTCATTCGTGATTCTTGTACTCTGTTCATGTGTTCACGCTAGTTGGGGGATTATATTGTGATAGCCCGTGTCTATAATTTTGGTTTGGTCGCTTTTGAGGGTCATGAGGTGTGGGTGGACTTTCTGTTAGTTAAATACAGTAGGTTTTGATGTGATTTCTGGATGGTTTGGCCACGCCTTGTGATTTGGGTACTCTATAGGTATGAGAAGCCTATTACGTGTTGTGGTTTTATTCTACGAGATTGAGTAGTAGAAGTTTTACAGTCATTAGGATGGTTATCTTGCTTGTGGTTCCTAGTTCAGGATGGGAACCTTGTATTTCTTATGGATAGATGTGTTTGTACCGAGCTAGGTGCCGCGGTAGGGTAATGTTAGGATGAGATTTGTTATGGTTATTGAGTGTGCTTTGCTTCTTCCTGATGGGATGGACTCGTAGTATGATAACGAAGGGGATTTGTACCTATTGGACTTGTTTGATAGTACTCTCATATGTTTCTTCTTCTATGCTCAGTTATATTCCGGTTGTGCTTGCTGGGACTGGATTGCGATATGTGAGCCTAAGTGGTGTTTGATGTGGCTTGTTGTTCGGGTGAGTAGTTATGATGTTTTAATTGTTTCTTTCATCATTATTACTGTTGGGAAGGTATAAAACAAGGTTCCAGTCGATATGAGACTATTTATCGATACCAGGTTTGGTAAAGGGCAATTACTATGGTCAGAGTTGCTACTATGGGCATATGGCCAACGTGTCATGACGTGTGGTTATATATTGTGGATGTATGCTGTTGAGGCCAAACGCACACACAAGTATACGCAGTCATCAAGTAATAAAGTGACTAAAAGTCGGATGTCGAACCCACGAGGACTTGTGATTAACTATTAACTAAAATTAGACTATCCTAATTATCTAAACAAGGATTGAACCCAAAAGTAGTGATGCTAAAGTAATTAAACTAAAAAGAAAATAACTGATGAACTTTAAACAGAGGAGGAGTAGATTTTTAAATTATCAATGTGATGAAAACGATCTAGGGTTATGGGCTATCTTACAATCCTATTGTATTCTTCAATTGAATTGACTAACTAATTTATCTAGTTTATTGGTTAACATGGTTAATATTGCTCATAAGAATCTGTCGAGTTCTTTCTCGCCTATTCAAGCTAACCTAACCCCTATATGTCTATGGAATTAAAACTAATAAGAACACATTTATAATTCCTGTAAATCAACCAAGCAAGGCAATTAGGTATATGTCTATCCTAACCACGAATTTGTTCCCCGATGCCCAGGTTCAAGAACTTGCTCTACTCAATCTTATATGCATTCTAGAATTCCCACTTTCGAGTTCAATTTTAGATTTGTAGATAGTATTCAATTGGTGATCAAGCAATCAAATAATTAAGTGCAGGATTGAATAAATAAACTAATACAATAAACTAAGAAATTAAAATCAATATTCAAATAACAATAATCATGAAAGAACCACAACCCTAGAACGTGAAGTTTAGCCCCACATAGACATGGTAGCCAAACAACAAATCATATAAAGAAACATAAAAATTACTAAGTTTGGTGGAAGAAAAGATGAAACCCCGCCTCCACGACCGCTCTGTGCTCTCCCTTCACCAAAAGTTCCTATCAAAAACGTTCTCCCAAAATAATGTTTTTTACATGTATTTAAACTAAGTAGTGTCGGGCCCAGACGAAACCACCTTCTCCTGCGCGAAATAGGAAAAATACTCTGTAAAAAATACATAGGCGCGCCGCATGGGGCGACGCGTCACGCGGTGTGGTAGTGGTGTTTATCAGGGAGCTAAACAATTCAAAAGGCAGGAGAAATTTACACAAGCACGCCGCACTGAGCGACGCGCTGAGCGCCTCGTTAGTGGACGAATTCAAGGACTTTGAATTTGAACAAAACTGGCCAACATCCTTTGTCCCCCACATAGGCAGACATGCCAATTAATTGTGAAATCTCTTCTGCCAAACATTTGCATTCCAAATTATCACGTGGCATTCTAGTTTTATTCCTTTGATAATTTTCTTTTTATTTTTATTTTTTCCTATGTATACTTGGTCCTCGATCCCCGAACGCGATCCCGCCTAAATACTTTGGGATTTTACTCAGACTTCAAAGCTCCAAATAGCTCGAATTAGCTACATAATATCTATATCACTCGGAATCACTCCCATTCATGTAGTGTATAAAATACACATAAAATCTCTAGTTCGCTCCCAATTTCATCCCCAAAGTACCTACACATAAAATAAACTCAATTAAGCAAAAATATAGTACAATTTAGCATTAAAGCACCTAAATGTAAGATAAGTAATGCACTTAAAATGCACACGCAAGTATACGCGATTGTCAAGTAATAAAGTGACTGAAAGTCAAATGTCGAATCCACGAGGAGTTGTGATTAACTATTGACTAATTTAGAATATCCCAATTATCTAAACAAGGATTAAACCCAAAAGTAGTGATGCTAAAATAATTAAACTAAAAATAAAATAACTAAAAACAGAGGAAGAGCAGATTTTTATATTATCAATGTGATGAAAACGATCTAGGGTTATGGGCTATGTAATATTCCTATTGTATTCTTCAATTGAATGGACTAACTAATTTATCTAGTTTATTGCTTAACGGGATTAATATTTCTCATAAGAATCTGTCGAGTTCTTACTTGCCTATTTGTATGGGGTCAAACTCGGGACCGCCTACATATGGACAAATCGGGCTCGAGTCTATACGGTTGGCATCAATCGTAATTACTGCTCGGTAAACTGGGGTCGAGGTACCAAAGATCAAAGATAGAGACCGAATAACATCGAAGCAGAATATCGAGGTACCAAAGATCGAAGGTCGAGACCGAACAACATCGAATTAGAATACGAAGCCATGGTGCCCGAGATGAGTCTATCGAGCTCGATTCCGAAAAATGTCCTAGGGTATGTTATCACATTTGAATGACGAAAGGACTGGAAATTCCGTGATAAGTAAGCATCCCGGCGGGAATCACGGCATCAATCAATAAGACCGTTAAATCAGCAAATCAAGAGATATTTTACCTGGTAAACAGATTCTTGTCTTGTATAAAAGATAATCCCCACGCTATATAAAGGGGCAATGTAATTGTTCAAAGGCATCTCACGAGACAACCATCAATATAAAGAAAAGAAAATAGCTTTTATTATTTTATACATTATTTATCCGTCTGGGTCCATTTATATTTATTGTTCATCTTGGAAGAATCAGTCAAGGCCAGGATTATCCAAGGCTTGTGGTTTGCATCTTTTTTCTATTTATCTATTGACTTTAATTTCCGTTATATTATTCGTTATTTGTATCAAACTGAATCACATATCCTTAAAAAACCACGTATAAATTCAATTGTTATCCGAAATTTAGGGTAAACAGTTTGGCGCCCACCGTGGGGCTAAGGATAATAGTGAGTGTTTGATACAATCTATTGTCACGCAAATTGTTTTACGCTTGCTCTTCAAAGTATCTCCGATTTCAGGTTGCAATACGGCTACGTCGCATTCACAATCTATGCCTTTGTACCTCGATAATGAATTCGATCATCAAGGAGAAAACCACAATACAGCACCCAGTGATGAAATTTCGATCGACGCTAATTCACAAGTGGCGGTCAATGGCGGTCAATGCAGATCAAGCTACTGGCCCGTCAAATAGCGTTCGTAGGGAACCTCGAGCAACGACACAGAGTCCCCAAAACGACGAAAGGGACGGGATCAGCCTCAGAATGATCTTTGATATGTTGCAAGCCCAGCAGGTAGCCATTGCTCAATTGCAAAATCGAAGTCAAATATCGAACAAAGCTGAGCTTGGTCCTTCTCGGGGAAGTGTCCCTAGGAATGAACCAGTTACGGGAGAGCCGAATGAAGGTGAATCGGGGGCAAACTCCGGGATTATGAGGATGCTCGAGGAATTAACCGGACGAGTTGAATCCGGAGAGAAAAAAATCAAGGCAAACGACAAAAAGGTGGAAACGTACAACTCCAGGGTGGATCAAATCCCAGGAGCACCCCCGATATTAAAGGGCCTGGATTCCAAAAAAATTGTACAAAAACCTTTCCCATTGAGCGCCGCCCCAAAATCAATACCCAAGAAATTCCGCATGCCCGAAATCTCCAAGTACAATGGAACGACCGATCCAAACCAACATGTGACCACATACACATGCGCTAAAAAAGGGAACGACATGGAAGACGACGACATCGAATCCGTTCTTTTGAAAAAGTTCGGGGAAACCTTGTCGAAGGGAGCCATGACATGGTATCATAACTTACCCCCTAATTCCACTGACTCCTTCGCTATGCTTGCAGATTCTTTTGTAAAAGCACATGCAGGCGCCATCAAAGTTGAAACGCGAAAGTCAGACCTATTCAAAGTCAGACAAAAAGATAACGAGACGCTCAGATAATTCGTATCTCGCTTTCACATGGAACGGATGGACCTGCCACCGGTCACTGACGATTGGGCTGTTCAGGCCTTCACCCAGGGGCTCAACGTTCGAAGCTCGACGGCTTCACAGCAACTCAAGAAAAACTTGATAGAATATCCTGCCGTCACATGGGCCAATGTGCATAACCGATAGCAATCTAAAATCAAAGTCAAAGATGAACAACTTGGAGCCCCTTCGGGATCCATTTATCCCATCAGAACTCATGATAGAGTTCGAGGGGAAATTTATCGTGAACCAAGACTGAATAGAGAACGACATCGGCCATACCATGGGGATAGAAAAGTCACTATAGCAAGGCAAAACTGCCCAAGACACGAAAGGAGGAATGATCGAGGTCAGAATAATCGAGGGCCCATAATTAAAGGCAACTTCGAGAGAACCACCGGTCATCAAGAGGCACCACAATTATCAGAGTACAATTTCAATGTTGATGCGGCCACTCTCGTATCAGCTATCGGCCGCATCAAAGACACTAAGTGCCTAGACCGTTACAATCGGATCCAGCCCAAAGGGATCCTAATATGATATGCAAATATCACGGTACTCACGGACATAGAACAGAAGATTGTCGACAATTGAGAGAGGAGGTAGCAAGGTTTCCCGAAAATGGACATCTTCGAGAATTATTGAGTGACCGAGCAAAGAATCATTTCGGAAACAGAAATAAATAGGCAAGCCAGGAAGAGCCACAACACACGATCAACATGATTATCGGCGGAGTAGATGCCCCTCAAGATCTGATGCTGAAACGCACCAAGATATCCATCACCATGGAAAAACGCACTCGAGATTACGCAACAGAGGGGATATTGCATTTTAGCGAGGAAGATGCGGAAGGGATTATGCAACCCCACAACGAGCACTAGTGATATCTGTGCTTATACACAGAATTAGAGTAAAACGCGTATTGATCGACCCAGGCAGTTCGGCCAATATAATCCGATCATGGGTTGTAGAACAACTCGGCCTGACGGATCGAATTGTACCTACAGTCTGAGTACTCAATGGGTTCAATATGGCATGTGAAACCACCAAGGGCGCAATAATGTTACTGATAAACATTGCCGGAACCATTCGAGAAATGAAGTTCTGCGTAATCGGAGGGGACATGAGGTACAACGCTCTATTCGGCAGACCATGGATCCACGACATGAGAGCCGTGCCTTCGACGCTGCACCAAGTGTTGAAATTCCCATCAGCCGATGGAATTATGATGGCTTACGGGGAACAACCAGTTGCGAAAGAGATGTTCACGGTGGAAGTAACAACACCAGCACCAACAGTTCCTTCGCAAAGGGTCGAGTACAAGATAAAATAGCAATCACAGACATCATCTTCGACAAACGTGGATAAACAAACATATGTCAAGGAAGACGATTACAAAATCCCCAGATCTTTCATCAGCCCCGATGAGTCCGATGCCACCAAATCGACAGTTGAGGAACTCGAGCAAGTCACACTCCGAGAAGACTTGCCCGAAAGAAAGGTATATCTGGGCTCGGGCCTAAGCTCCAAGCTCAGGACAAAATTTATCCAATTACTTATAACTAACGAAAATTGCTTCGTTTGGTCCCATCTTGATATAACAGGTATACCGCCAGAGATAACTACTCACAAGCTGAGTCTAGATCAGAGATTCCAACCGGTCAAGCAAAAGATGAGGCCTCAGTCCGAGATCAAACACGCATTCATCAAGGATGAGGTAACTAAACTTCTAAAAATAGGGTCCATTCGGGAGGTCAAATACCCGGAATGGTTAGCAAATGTAGTAGTAGTCCCTAAAAAAGGGAATAAACTAAGAATGTGTGTAGATTATAAGGATTTAAATAAGGCATGTCTAAAAGACTCTTTCCCTTTACCCAACATCGATCGCATGATCGATGCTACCGCTGGCCATTAGACCCTTAGTTTTCTCGATGCTTTCTCTGGCTATAACCAAATATGAATGGACCCGGCTGATCAAGAAAAAACATCCTTCATCACTAAATATGGCACATACTGTTACAATGTGATTCCATTTGGGTTAAAAAATGTAGGAGCCACTTACCAACGCCTAGTAAACTGAATGTTTGAAAAACAGCTAGGAAAAATGATGGAAGTTTATATTGACGATATGTTAGTTAAGTCCCTGTGAGCAGAGGACCATTTGAACCATCTGCAGGAAACATTTGACGTGTTGAAGCAGTACAACATGAAGTTGAACCCGAAAAAATGCGTGTTTGGTGTGGGCTCAGGCAAGTTCCTCGGTTTCATGGTTTCAAATGGTTTCGATTCAAGGCTATCGTGGATATCACAGTCGTAGACAATGTGAAGGCTGTACAAAAGCTGACAGGCTATATAGCCGCTTTGGGAAGATTTATTTCAAGATCATCCGATAAAAGCCATCGATTGTTCAATCTGTTGAAAAAGAAGAACAACCTCTCATGGACACCAGAATTCCAACGTGCTTTAGAAGAGCTCAAAAGGTATTTGTCTAGCCCGCCCTTGCTACATACACCGAAGATAGGTGAACAACTGTACCTTTACTTTGCGCTCTCGGAGGTAGCGGTAAGTGGAGTTCTAGTTCGAGAAGAGCAACGTACGGAATTTCCAATTTATTATGTTAGCAGAACCTTAGGCGAGGCCGAGACTAGGTACCTTCACTTGGAAAAACTGGCACTCGCTTTGTTGAGCGCCTCCAGAAAACTGAAGCGTTATTTCCAGTGTCATCCCATATGCGTCGTAACGACTTACCCGTTAAGAAACATAATGCATAAACCCGAGCTCTCCGGCCGATTGGCCAAATGGGCTATTGAAGTAAGCGGGTACGATATTGAATATCGACCCCGAACCACCATCAAATCTCAGGTGTTGGCAGATTTTGTTTTTTACATCATCCCTAATACCCGAGGTCGAAAGAGAGCTACTGGCTGGATCAGGGACTCCTTCGGGAGTATGGACCTTGTTCACAGATGGTGCCTCGAACGCGAAGGGATTGGAGGAACAAATACATAGAATATCTCAGCTCCGGAAAACTCCCCTCAGATCCAAAAGAATCAAGAACTTTGCGTACAAAGGCGACTCGATTCTTCTTGTCCGATGATGGAACTTTATTTAGAAGAACGTTCGACGGTCCTCTCGCGAAATGTCTGGGACCGGGTGACACTGAATACATTTTAAGAGAAATCCACGAAGGCACTTGTGGGAATCACTCCGGTGCCGAACCCCTGATCCGAAAAATAATCAGAGCCGGTTATTATTGGGTCAACATGGAAAAGGACGCGAAGGAGTTCGTTCAAAAATGTAACGAATGTCAAAGGCATGCCCCAATGATCCATCGACCCGGAGAGACATTACACTCGGTCTTATCACCATGGCCGTTCATAAAGTGGGGAATGGACATCATTGGCCCTCTTCCCTACACACCAGGTAAGGCTCAATTCCTTCTTTTTATGACTGATTATTTCTCTAAATGGGTGGAAGCACAGGCATATGATAAGGTTAGGGAAAAAGAAGTAATCGAGTTCCTTTGGGATCACATCATATGTCGGTTTGGAATGCCATCAGAGATCGTGTGCGACAACGGGAAACAGTTCGTCGGCAGCAAAGTGACAAAATTCCTCGAAGATAACAAGATCAAATATCAACGCCCTACCACCCCAGCGGGAATGTACAAGCCGAATCTACCAACAAAACAATACTTCGGAATCTCAAAAAGAGGTTAACCGATGTGAAGGGGAAATGGAAGGAAATATTGCCCGAAGTCCTATGGGCATATCGCACGACCGAGAAATCGAGCACAGGAGCCACTCCTTTTTCCCTGGTTTATGGTGCCGAAGCTTTGATACCGATCGAAGTCGGTGAACCAAGTGTCAGATTTCGCTATACGACTGCAAAATCGAACCATGAGGCTATGAATACGAATCTGGAACTGTTGGATGAAAGAAGGGAAGCTGCCCTCGTCCGATTGGCCGCTCAAAAACAAAAGATCGAAAGATACTACAATAGGAGAACCCATCTTTGACACTTCAACATCCGAGATTTAGTACTTAGGAAGGTCACCCAACACACGAAATCTGAATGAAGGGAAATTGGGACCGAACTGGGAAGGACCTTACTCTGTCATAAAAATCACCGGAAAGGGATCCTCCAAGCTTGGAACAATGGATGGAAAATAACTACCAAATAATTGGAACATAAGTCACTTGAAACGGTACTATTGCTAAGGTACGATCCTTCATTCCTTATTATTATTATTTGTTTTTATTCTACATCGGCAAACTAACATTCGCAGGTACCAAATAAAGTTGCCTTGAATCGGGGAGTACGGGATATTAGGACTGAAAGAACGCGTTGCACTCTTTTTTCCTTGAACCGGTTTTATCCCAAACTGGGTTTTACGGCAAGGTTTTTAACGAGGCAACCAGTAAATCGTGCTAACTTAGATTTGAAGGCTGATAACAGATCGACGATAACAATATTCGGTGCTAATCATTGATCGACCTCAAATATCGGAGGGCTGCTGGCTATTTTGACTCGGGGAAACATCTCTAGAATCAAAGATCATTAGGATTCAATGTAAGGGTCAAACGGTCAAAGGAACCGTTACCAAATATATTGATCTAACCCCGACTCAAACTGTACAAGCACGTGAACAAGAATAAAGAAAGATCTCTTATACCAATATCCTGCCTCCGAGCCCAAGGGCCATTTTAATTTTCTTTGTTCGATCAAACATTGCCCCACTCGGGGACTCATTCGAAAAGCAAATTTATTTGAAGGGGGAGTAAGACCTACTAAGGCAAACCCCGATCCTTAAAAGGCTAAGGCCATACCGAGTTAATGAAACTAGAAGGGGAATAAGACCTACTAAGACAAACCCCGATCCTTAAAAGGCTAAGGCCATACCGAGTTAATGAAACTCGAAGGGGAATAAGACCTACTAAGGCATACTGAGACAAACCCCATAACCATAAAAAGCTAAGGCCATTTTAATGGAACTCATGGGAAAAACCTACTAAGGAAGATCCCAAACTTTAAATGGCCAAGGCCAAATCGAGTTAATAGAATTCAAGGGGACAAAATATTTATCGAGGGCAAACCCTCAGTTCTAAGGGTAAGAGTTAAACTAAATAAGCAATGAAAACCATGGAAAGAAGGAAAGGAAAAAGGGCTTTTATATATACACATAACAAAATACGATTACAAAAATGGGCATTTCATTACATAATGTCAAAAAGGAAAAGAAAGGGGCGCCTCATTCTTCAGAGCTCTCGGAATCATCTTCCTTCGGAAAGGCTAGCTTTCTGGCTTCGGCCTCGGTCTTTTTGGCATCTTCGATCTCAGCTGATAGATCGAAGCCCCGAGCATGTATCTCCTCGAGGACAAATAGGCGAGTTTGCCACTTCATGTGATCAACCAAATTTTTTGATTGATCTTGAGCAGCCTCGGCGTCGGCCTTGTACTGGGCCACCAGCTCATCAGCCTCAACTTTGGTTGCAGCAGCCTCCGATTTTGTCGTATGCAGCTCGTTGGCTAAAGCATCTCGATCCGAGGTGATCACGCTGACTTGGGATTGGAGTTCGTCGGTACTCTTAGTCAGAGCCTCGATTCTCCCTTTTACTTCCCTTAGTTAAGCTTCTGCTGAAAGTAACTGAGCATGGAAGGCCTCTTTTTCTGAAGCCAGTTGATCCATCTTGCTCTTCCATTCATTTGCTTCAGCTTTAGCCGTTCTAGCCTCAGATTGGTGTTGGGGGATTTGATCGAGCTGTTGCCCAATATGCTCGACCAAAGCCAGAATTGTCTTTCCGGACGAGATCTAATTCGGCCCGAAGGTTCATCATCTCCCCTTCGAGCCGCTCGCAGCGTCCTGATTCTTCCCGGCGGCGAAGGAAAGACTCATGGTGAAGTACGAGGCCTGCAGTTAGTTAACGTTTCAAAGTGCAAAACAATAAACACCAGATAAGGCTTATCAGAAAATTACCCTATTCAATGCCTGCTGAGCTTCGTTGAACAGGCAGGATGCATCCACTTCATTCATCTTGGCCTGATCTTCTTTAGTCACCAAACACTGAAGATAGCTGGCCACACCTACAGGAGCAGAATGGACCTTAGCATCTTCAAGAATGGAAAAGGATATGATCCGTTTCCGATCAGGGTATGAACTCGGAGCAGGGAATCTGTCGACCAACTTCAGAGCGAAAGAAACCCCGCTCGTGCCGGAGGATGGACTTTTCCTCGGTACTTCCAGGTTGTCGAACCCAAAGATATCTTCCGCGGACGCCGAATCCACGCCATTGAAGATACCACGAAAAGGGCCTTCCAGCATATGCCCCCCCCCCGGGGGGAAAGTTCTTTTGCTGCTTGGGCCTCGTTGAGTGTCGATTCCGAGAAGGAAGGAGAGTCTATCAACTCTATGGGGCCTAAGACTCCCTGCGAAGCCTCCTTGCATCAATAGAAGCCCCAGATCTTGCTCCCATTTCGGAGCCCCCGACTCGATGAAGGTTTGTTTCATCGCCTCTTAGCTCGGGGACTCCCCGTCCTTCAGTTTGGGATGGTTCGCTACCCAAAAAGTCAAAATCCTCATCTCCTTTGGACTCGTCCCTCAATCGACGAAGTGAGTCCGAGGATAGTATTCGGTCATCAATGTTGCTCTTGGGCTTACGAGCTATCCTCTTCTTCGGCCTCTTTTTCCCGGGCTATGAAGAACTGGGGGCTTCTTTTCTCTTTTTCTCTTTCTCCTGCATTGAAACAGGGGGCTCGCAGGGAACCTCATCACTAGTGGATGCAAGCCTCACTTCAAGGTCCTTCGATAAACCTACATATGAAGAGTAAAGAAAATTAGAAATCAATAACCTAGAATGCTGAGTTCAAACTTAACCTGTCTCACCATGGAGTCGGGCCTCCCATAGGCCGTTCGAGAGCTCACACCAAGCACGTTCCGAGTAGGGTCTCTGGGACACTATTCTTTCGACCCATTCCTTCAGATGAGGAATCGCGGCCGGCATCCGAGATACGGCTACATCATATGAAACTGGTTAATAAAGTGACGAAGGGAAAAATATTGAACAAGTTGAGATATAGGATAACACTTACAGTTCATGTTCCATTTCTCGGGGAACGGCATGTCTTCGGCCGGAATCAAGTCCGATGTCTTCACTCGAACGAATCGTCCTATCCAGCCTCGGTCCCTATCCTCATCGATGCTAGAGAAGGGGGCTTTGCTTGCCCGGCGAGCAAGATTTATTAATCCCCCTCGCAAAAGTCAGGGACTGTACAACCGCATAAGGTGATCGACGGTGAAAGGATGCCCGTTGATATTGCTTGCAAAAAAGCGAAGGAGAATGACTATTCTCCAGAAAGAAGGGTGGATCTGACCCAATGTTACTTCGTACCTTTTGCAAAAGGCAACGATAACCGGGTCCAAAGGACCTTGAAGGGGTAAGTGTAAACACTCAAATAACCCTCCAAGTAGGTGGTGATCGCCTCCTCCGGTGAAGGAACGACCACACACTTACCGATCCAATTACAATCTTCTTTGACCTTGTTAAGGACTTTGTCTGTAATCGAACAAATGTACCTCGTGACCAGTTCACACCGGCCCGGTATTGAAGAGGTCTTATCTACTTTAAAGTCTGCACCGATTGAACATCCAGTCAGTACAAACGCCTTCAAAGGAGGTTCAGCCATGATTTCCTCAACATCAACAGGTTGAGGATCTTCAGTAGGTTGAGAGGAAGAAGGGGTCTGGCTCTGAGGAACAGATTTAGAGGTGTTCGCCATTGTTGTTAAGAGATAAAGAAGTTAGAAGATGCAGGTGTAAGATAAGAACAAAAGGGAGATCACTTGCAAGGAAACTTAGAGAAATTGAAGAAGGGAATGATTCAATTGATCAGATAAACACCTGAAATTAATGATGAAGAAGGGTATTTATAACCCCTCAAAAGCGGCGATTCGCGTCCCAAAGTGGCGAAACATTAATTGGCATGTACTTGATATTGCAGAGGTTTGTCTTAAGTTTGTCTCTGATGAGACGTTTTCGATACGTACCATGTACGTCACAGTTCCACTGTCATTTATCAGTATAATGATTCGTTTCCTTTGATGGGATGCTTCGACTTCCGTGCCACACACGTCATAAGTATGTCGCCATTCAACTTAACCAAAAAGTTGCGGCTCACATTGTTTTTTGTCGTTACTCTCCAAAAAATGAGGGGACTATCTGTATGGGGTCAAACTCGGGACCGCCTACATATGGACAAATCGGGCTCGAGTCTATGCGGTTGGTATCAATCGTAATTACTGCTCGGTAAACCGGGGTCGAGGTACCAAAGATCGAAGATCAAGACCGAATAACATCGAAGCGGAATATCGAGGTACCAAAGATCGAAGGTCGAAACCGAACAACATCTAATCAGAATACGAAGCCATGGTGCCCGAGATGAGTCTATCGAGCTCGATTCCGGAAAATGTCCTAGCGTAAGTTATCAAATTAGAATGACGAAAGGACCGGAAATTCCGTGATAAGTAAGCATCTCGGTGGGAATCACGGCATCAATCAATAACACCGTTAAATCAGCAAATCAAGAGATATTTTACTTTGTAAACAGATTCTTGCCTTGTATAATCTATATAAAGGGGCAATGTAATTGTTCAAAGGCATCTCACGAAACAACCATCAATACAAAGAAAAGAAAACAACTTTTATTATTTTATACATTATTTATCTGTCTGGTTCCATTTATATTTATTGTTCATCTTGGAAGAATCGGTCAAGGCCAGGATTATCCAAGGCTTGTGGTTTGCATCTCTTTTCCATTTATCTATTGACTTTAATTTCCATTTATATTATTCGTTATTTGTATCAAACTGAATCATATATCCTTAAAACCACGTATAAATTCAATTGTTATCCGAAATTTAGGCTAAACAGTTTGGCGCTTATCGTGGGGCTAAGGATAATAGTGAGTGTTTGATACTATCTTTTGTCACGCAAATTGTTTTACACTTGCTCTTCGAAGTACCTCTGATTTCAGGTTGCAATACGGCTATGTCGCATTCACAATCTATGACTTTGTACATCGATAATGAAACTAAAATTAATATTCGAATAACAATAGTCATGAAAGAACTACACCCCTAGAACGTGAAGTGTAGCTCCACATAGACATGGTAGCCAAATAACAAATCATACAAATAAACATAAAATTACTAAGTTTGGTGGATGAAAAGATGAAATCTGGCCACCATGGCAGCTCTGTGCTCTCCCCTCATCAAAAGTTACTTAAAAAAACGTTCTCCTATCTCCAAAATAGGTTTAGGACCCCTTTTATTCGAGTTGGGAGTGTGTAGGGCCGAAATAACCAAGTCCCGGGCGAAATAGGACATGTTCACGTTTTGAGCATCCAGGGCAGTGTGGGGCGCTAGCCCTGGTGCTCAACTTTTCAGCATTCTCTTTTGTGCGCCACAGGTAGCGCCCCATGCTGCCTGTGGCGCTCAACTAGGCCATTTCGCCTTTTCTTCTCATTTTCGCTCCAATTCGCGCACTTTCATCCCAAATCGCATCCGAATGATTCCTATACATAGAATACCACAAATTAGCACAAATCATTATATTATACATCCGAACTTTACGGAATATGAGCACAATGTGAGGCAATATACATCAAAATATGCATGCATTAAGCGGAATATCAACACCCCACACTTAAACATTGCTCGTCCTCGAGTCAACCAACAAATTACTCTATCTTTGAGCACTCTGCACCAATGACCATGGTTGATAGAAACAATTAAACTCTAGCATATGCAATCACATACACTTCCCTTTACTTATGTCATTCTTCAAAAATATTCAAACAAAGAAAACATGCTCACAACAATCCTAGCCTAAAAAACCAACTCAATGTCCCCATGTACTCATGACTTAAATAACCAACACCTTAGAGAAGTCTAATAATATTACCTATCCCTCGTGAAACCATGTGCCCTCACAACAAAAGCAAAGAGAGTAAGTTGAATCCACACATCCGAATCTCATGATCAAATATAGTTTAAGGACTCACTTGTATATAAAAGAAATCTCCCACTCTCACAAAGAAGTCACATGCATGCAATTGGTACCATAAGCTTGCCCTTAATGTAAATCTCTACTAATATAAGCTCGCTCGATCTAAAATCAATTAGGACTTTTTCATGATTGTAATATGGGCTAAGGGACGAGTAGAATATATTTAGGAATAGTGACTAACCCTCCTAAGCACTTTAACACATCACATAATCATCTTTAAGCGCAAATTCGTCAATCCCAACTTCAATTTCACAAACAAAATCACCCTAAATAAAATGTTCCCTCATTCTTTAAGCACTATCGTCATTTAAACTCCAGTAGCAAGCATAAGAGATCAATTTATTCATCTACATATTTTCATTTTTCTTTTTCCTTTTCTCTTTTGTTTTTTAACTATTTTTTCTCTATTGCAATTTTCGCTAGTGGTGTATTCTTTTACAAAACAAGTGCACCTTTCTTCCTTTCATTGATTCCACTCAAAAGTCACCCCACACTTAGTCCATTCTTACTTCTTTTAGCGCTCATTTCAGAATTAAAGTGCTTTAAGAAGTAAAAGGATCAAAACAATTTCAATTAAGAACAAAAAGGGTATATGCTTGTAATGTGGGTGCCAAATAAAATCTATAGGTTCAAAAGGGTTAAATAGGATAAATTTTATTCATGGTAAGCAATAAAGCTCAAAAAGATCAAAGAAAGCCTAAAATCATTTTTTAAATCAAGCATCACCTAAAATTTCGCTTCAACTCACATACCGGGCAAGTTCTAGACACATTTACAATACATGGACTACACAAAAACCTCACCACACATGGCACATGACTCACTAAGGATGACCCCATTCTGATTCTCAACAAATGCAAGCATTCACGGAGCCACGAGATATTAATCATTAAGCACAAAATGAACATAAGTCAAGTAAATGAGACATAGGCGTAACAAGACATGCTATCCAATTTAACAAGGAATCATGGACAATTTCACGACATGGGGAAGATACTACACACGCCAAAGCCCAAATATAATACTATCAAACAAGTCAAGGGCGCCTAGGAATCTCATCTTTCTTCCATTTGTTCCCTAAAGTCTAATCTACTCTATAAATAAAAAAGATTACTACCCGATTCAAACTACATCCCATGGAAAAGAGTCGCGGCACAAAGAAAAACCACGGGCCTAAAGAAAACTAAAATAAATATTTTTAGATTTTTCTTTAGACTTTAATTCCTCAAGAAAACTGTGTAGGAGATCCATTATTGGGAAAAGTCTAATTTTTCTACCATTTTTTTTATTTTTTATTTTTCCTATTTTTCTTATTTTTTAAAAAAAATTAGGAGCTACTAAAATACTGCACAACTAAGAAAACAAAAATAAGAAGCTAAAGTCAAAATAAGAAGTTAACATTTTTCTAACATACCACTACTAATTATCTAGAGAAATTCTCCCACCCCATACTTAAAAGAGTGCAATGTCCGAAATGCTCAAATAAAGCAAAATAATAATGAGGGTGGATAAGAAACTCCCTGAAAGGCCAAAGGCCAAAGTAATCGCGGCTCTCGAGGTACTCAGACTTCCCCCAGGCATGGTCCTTTGTATGGGCACCCCACACTTAGTTCTCACCATCTAGCTCGCTTTGCCACTCTTCCAATGGCTTTGATTCCTATGCTTATAATCCTACAAAATAAAAGCAGACACTACAAAAATAATACAATAAAAATAAAAACAAAAGAAAACAGTAAAGCTGGGTTGCCTCCCAACAAGCGCCTGATTTAACGTCGCGGCACGACTTGAACCACTTTTTGCCTCCACCTCGAACTTATGAATTGAGCCCCTAATTTGGCTTCAAGTTTTCCTTTAGGCTCCCGGGACGGTGAGACAAATTTATTTGGGCCAAGCAACCAATATCGCATTCTACACTTTTTGGCCTTCAGATGAGGTATGTAATTCTGTCTCTCTAGCACGACGAATTCAAGAATGTAAGCACCCCTTTCCTCGTCCATTGGCTCCTCCAACGGCTTAGATGACTCGATTTCCATGTCATCATCCAAACACAATGTTGAAAAATGCATGGAATGAGGACTAGTGTGCCCCAACTCTAGAGTTGCGTCACTATTTACATCCTCATATGTACCCACACTAGAGTCTCCAAATATAACATTATCTGCTTCCTCACATAGCTCTAGTGTAATTTTCTCAACAAGGACATCATCAATAAAAGTATGGTCGAATGATTGACTCTCCACTTTAGCTTCTCAGTTTGGTATATAAGCTTCTTTTCAACTTCACACAACTCAGAACTATCATGTTGGGCGTTAGACGCATCAACCTTTGCATTCAATTGAGCTTCCAAGTCGTGAATAGCAGTGCCATTTTTTAATCTCTTGCCTCAGTTAAACTCTTCCTTCTATAAAGTATCTCATCTCATCAGTAATTTCCTCACGTTGAGCCTCATATATTTCTAACTTTTTAGCTTGTTCCACTAGCCAAGTTTGACTCAATATCTCCTCTTTTTCAAAATTTTCCTCTTGCTGGTACTCGGTCTCTTCATTTGATTCTTCCAGATTGGCCTTCATTCCTATGATTGCTGCCCTCATTCTTTTCATATCTTTTTCTAGTTCATCATTTTGCTCTGCTACTCGCCTCAGAATATCCCTAATAAATGCATCATGTTCCATATCCTGCACTTCATTGCCCCTATCAAACTCACAAACACTGTTAGAAAGAACATAATAAGGGCTCAGAGAAGGATGAAAAGAATTAGGACAACCATCCTAATGACCATCTTGACCACCACACATATTACAAATATTCCACTCAAAGGATTGATATTGTGTGCACAACTCGCTCCTGGGAACATTATGACAATTTTTCCACCAGTGAGGTCCTCCACAATATGGACAAGGATCATCAAAATATGAAGAACCATCATTCAAATAATTTTCATTCCAAGATGCCATGTTAAAATAAATAATAAATACTAACTTAATTAAAAAAAAACAAAAATTGAATAGACAAAAAAATTGTTTAATCTAGAAAAATAGCTAATTCTAAGTCCCTGGCAATGGCGCTAAAAAGTTATTGCGGCAAAACGCACATGCAAGTATACACGGCCATCAAGTAATAAAGTGACTAAAAGTCGGATGTCGAACCCACGAGACTTGTGATTAATTATTAACTAAATTAGACTATCCTAATTATCTAAACAAGGAATAAACCCAAAATTAGTGATGCTAAAGTAATTAAACTAAAAAGAAAATAACTGATGAACTTTAAACAGAGGAAAAGCAGATTTTTATATTATCAATGTGATGAAAACGATCTAGGGTTATGGGCTATCTAACGTTCCTATTGTATTCTTCAATTGAATTGACTAACTAATTTATCTAGTTTACTGGTTAACATGGTTAATATTGCTCATAAGAATCTGTCGAGTGAATTGATTAACTAATTTATCTAGTTCACTGGTTAACATGGTTAATATTGCTCATAAGAATCTGTCGAGTTCTTACTTGCCTATTCAAGCTAACCTAACGCCTATATGTATGTGGAATTAGAACTAAGAAGAACGTATTTATAATTCCTGTAAATCAACCAAGCAAGGCAATTAGATATATGTCTATCCTAACAGCGAATTCGTTCCCCTATGCCCAAGTTCAAGAACTTGCTCTACTCAATCCTATATGCAACCTAAAATTCCCACTTTCGAGTTCAATTCTAGATTCGTAGATAGTATTCAATTGGTGATCAAGCAATCAAATAATTAAGTGCAGGATTGAATAAATAAACTAATACTATAAACTAAGAAATTAAAATCAATATTCGAATAACAATAGTCATGAAAGAACCACAACCCTAGAACGTGAAGTTTAGCTCCACATAGACATGGCAGCCAAACAACAAATCATACAAAGAAACATAAAAATTACTAAGTTTGGTGGAAGAAAAGATGAAGCCCGGCCTCCATGGCAGCCTTGTGCTCTCCCTTCGCTAGAAGTTCCTCTAAAAAAACGTTCTCCCAAAATAACGTTTTTACATATATTTATACTAAGTAGGGTCGGGCCCAGATGAAACCACATTCTACTGCGCAAAATAGGAAAAACACTCTGTAAATAATACACAGGCACGCCGCATGGGTGACGCGCCACGCGGTGTGGTAGTGGGGTTTATCAGGGAGCTCAACAATTCAAAAGGCAGGAAAAATTTACACAAGCACGCCGCACTGAGCGACGCGCTGTGCGCCGCGTTAGTGGACGAATTCAGGGACTTTCAATTTGAACAAAACTGGCCAACATCCTTTGTCCCCCATATAGGTAGACATGCCAATTAATTGTGAAATCTCTTCTTCAAAACATTTGCATTCCAAATCATCACATGGCATTCTTGTTTTATTCCCTTGATAATTTTCTTTTTCTTTTTATTTTTCCTATGTATACTCGGTCCTCGACCCCTGAACGTGATCCCGCCTCAATCCTTTGGGCTTTTACTTAGACGTTAAAGCTCCAAATAGCTCGAAATAGCTACATAACATCTATATCACTTGGAATCACACCCATTCTTGTAGTGTATAAAATACACATAAAATCTCTAGTTCGCTCCCAATTTCATCTCCAAAGTACCTACACATAAAATAAACTCAATTAAGCACAAATATAGTACAATTTAGCATTAAAGCACCTAAATGTAAGATAACTAATGCATTAAAAATATATAATTATAGTCAAACATCATATGCATAAGCTGTTACAACTAGTTGAGGATTTTGCAGCATGTTTGTGCGCTAATAGGGCCCTTATTAGCATGAGTGGAAGGAATGATCTTCGATTGAGATGATGTTGTCGGGCTTATTTGTATAGGGTGATGTGGGATCACCCATGTGTATGTGCATGGTGAGTCTATACAGTGACTTGATGGCTTGGGAAAGACTCTTAGCACGTTCGAGGATGAACGTTTATTTTACAGGGGGAGGATGTGTTGAACTGATCGGTTATTTTGAGTTTTAGCGTCTGTTCGGTGGTTCGAGGTCTTGAGTGGCTTCATATTTTGTATTATGACTTGCGTGTATGGTCGGATTTGATTTTTGGATGTTTTGTGATTGATTTGGGTGAGTGATTCTCATTTTAGAAGCTTAAGTTGAAAATATCGATCGAGATTTGACTTTTGTGAAAATGACCCAGGAATGGTGTTTTGATGGCTCTAATAGGTTCGCATAGTGATTTTGGACTCGTGCGTATGCCCAAAACTGAATTCGGAGGTCCCTACGTTGATTTGACTTGTTTTGCCGAAAGATGGCAATTTGAAGGTTTAGAAATTTCTTAGGTTTGACTTTATGACTATTGGGTTCGAATTTTGTTTTGAGACTTGGAATAGGTCCGTTTTGCTATTTGGAACTTGTTTGCAAAGTTTGGCGTCATTCCAAGTTGATTTGATAGGAATCAGACGCGTGGTTGTGTTTTTAGAAGTTCTTGAGTTTCAATGTTAATTTCATGTGTTTTGGAGGTCTGATTTGTGGTTTCAGATGTTATTTTTGTGGTTTGATCACGTGTGCGAGTTTGTATTATGTTTTTAGACTTGTGTGGATGTGTGGTGTGGAGCCCTGAGGGCTCGGGTGAGTTTCAGACGCATTCCGGCGAGTTTTGTGAGAGTTTCAGGTTGTTGTTTTGGTGCAGCAGGTCTAAATACGAGATATGGTTCGCATTTGCGGACCTCGCATTTGCGAATTAGGCATCGCTTTTGCGAAGTCCCACCTCGCAAATGGTAGGTCCGGTAATGTTGGCTGTTTTCGCACTTGCGATAAGCGCTCCGCATTTGCAATGTCGCTTTTGCGAAGCCCTAGTCACATTTGCGATAATGGCTGGGCAGTGGCCTGTTTGCATTTGCAAACTTCTTCATCGCTTTTGCGATTGGCCCAGCTTCACATTTGTGAAGGTTTTTACGTTTTTGCCACGTCTGGATGGGCTTGGCGGTGTTCGCTTTTGCGAACAATGGGTCTCTTTCGCGGTGACTGCATTTGCTAACCCTAGGTCGCAAATGCGACTTCTGTAGCTGAATATAGGGGTTGAATTTCGGGATTTTTGTCTCATTTTTATTTCTTTGAACCCTGGACTTGGTAGGAGGCAATTTGGAGAGCGGATTTTCACCTACAATCATTAGATGAGTAGTTTTAATCAATTTTCAACTATATTTCATGATTACATATGAGATTTAACATCAAATTTATGAGAATTTTGTCTATGTTATGAAAAATGAATTTGGGATTTGAGAGTCGAAATGGACTTAAATTTTGAAATAAAACACATATATGGACTCGTGGGATTATGAGTAGTCAAGACCTACCCTTGGACCCGGGTTTAGACCAGGCAGACCTCGGGTTGAATTTTGAGGAGTTGTGCAAAGATCATATCTTAATTATTCGAATTATTTTCTTTTGCACTATTTGATGTTATTAAGTCGATTTTGATTTGATTTGAGCCGAGCCAAGTAGAGGTGAATTGTAAACGAAAAGCTATTTTTGAGTGTTGATTAGGCCTAGTTGAGGTAAGTATGTTGCCTTACTTTATGTGGGGGAAACTACCCTATAGGGATTGGTTTAATTGCACTATTTGAATTATGTGAAATACGTGTACATGAGGTGAGGAGTGTGTACACGGCCTTATATGTGGAAACTTGACCCGTTTAGACCTTTAGACTTCTTATGTACATTTAATTGAATTTTCCTATCATATTATATCCCCCATAGTCAAATTGCCCTTATATACTTTATTTGAAGTTGTTAGTTCGTGTTCTATCTTTTATTGTCAAATATACTCTTACATGCTTTATTTGAAATTGTTGCTTCTTTTATTATCATGTTATCGTTTTCATAGTTGATTTATTCTTATTCGAAGTTATTGTTACATGTTATCTCTTTCATTGTTGATCTATTCTTATTTGAAGTCGTTGCTATGTGTTATCTCTCTCATTGTTGAGTTATTCTTATCTGAAGTCATTATTGCTTGTTATGTCTTCGGTTGTTGAGCTTATTCTCCTGTTTTATTGTGTTGTTGTAATTCTTGTTTTGATGTACTTGCCGTACTCTCGTGTTATTGTTATTGTTGTTGTATTCAGTGTTGTTGAGCCATGGGCTATGTGTGGTTATGATATTGGAATTTTTGTTATGGAAATGTCGTGGCATATGGGCACATGTGGTGCGAGTTGTTATCTTCTGTTGTTATGTTTTTGGCACATGTGGAATTGTTGAGAGGATTGTCGGGGTGTTTACACGTGAGTTATCCGTGCAATTGTTATTATTGGTATTTGCACATGCAGAGTGACAAGGTGGGCTATATATGTTGGGTATACGCATGTGGCGAGATAAGAGGGGATAATTATTGATGCGCGTGTGGAGAGACAAGGGGGGCATCTATTTATTGTTGCGCACGTGGTGAAACAAGGTGGGCTATGTGGGGGATGATTTACGATGGCCTAGGGGCATTGTTATTGATGATATTTGTGTGGTGGTGTGACCTTCTTGTGTATGTCATTCATGTTATGGGTTTTGTTGTGTTGTTTCCAATGTGCCACTCGGTGTCTATGATTTTACCTTTTGACTCGAACTGTGATAGTACACTTGCACAAGCATACACCGTAACATGTCACCTATATCAGTCCAGGAGTATGAATCTTGATGTTTATTGATCATGTACATGAATTTTTGTATACCTGCCTTTCGTGCGTGGATTAGACTGTTGGCACGTGAGTTGTCCGTGCGGATATAAGGTATTGTTACTATTGGAACGTGAGTTATTCGTGCAGATCTGATGTATTAATGGCATTGGCACATGAGTGGTCAGTGTAGCACGTTAGTTGCTCGTGCAATTGTGATTGGTAATGTGGGCATGAGATTCCATGTGATTATGATTCGTGATTTAGGAATCATGACTTGTGATTATGAGGTGAAGTACGTAGAGGCAGTTCTTGTGTAAACCTTATGAAAGAACGGTTGATTATTTAATTGTCATTTGTTTTCCTTAATTGGGCTCACTGGTACTTTAACTGTATTTTGATTACTTTGCGGCATTATCACCCGTTTACTCCTTGTTGCTATTGGTTGCTTCTACTTTCCATTTGATTGTGTTATATTGTTACTCTTTCCCTGTTTAGCTTTATATTGATATTCATTCCTCTGTTAGTTTATATTAATACTTGCACAGGTTTCTATGTCTAGTAGGTGTCTTGACCTGGCCTCGTCACTAATCTATCGAGGTTAGGCTTGATACTTACTGGGTACCATTGTGGTGTACACATGCTACACTTGCTGCACATTTTGTGTAGATCCACGTACCTTGGAGCGTGCCAGTCGTTAGATAGCTGAGTGCGAGTTGCTGTGGGGACTTCAAGGAACCATCCCGTTCGCAGGCCTCAGAGTCACCTTCTATCGTCCTTCTTTACCCCTTTTTATTTCTATTCCGGAACAGTTTGTACTTAGAGATTTTCTAGTGAACTTAGTAGAGCGTATGACTTGTGCTATAGGTTTTGGGATATTGTACATCTATTGATGGTTGTTGGCTATATATAGTAATTACTGGTTCATGTTTAGTGTATTGATTGGTTTAAATCTGTAAATAGTATGTGTTTGGTTTACCTAGTCTTAGAGACTAGGTGCCATCACGACTCCTAAGGAGGGATTTTGGGTCGTGACAATGGCGTCCTGCTTCCAGGTGGCCGTCTTCACCTCGCGTAATGCTAGCCAGGTCCCGAGTCCTTGCGACATGGTACATATTTATTTTTCCACTTCCAAACCATTCGTGACAACCCAAACTCACCCGATCCTTCGGCACCCTCCAGGTAGAGGCGAATCCAGGATTTGGGGGCTTCGGGTATCAAGCTAATCGATTTGATCAACTCGGGCGTCAGTTTAGGTTATTCATCTTTTTGACTTATATAGACAAATCGATCAAATGAAAAAAATATAATAACTATAACTAATTGACGCAAAGCATAAAACTTCCAACAATATTATTAATATCATAAATATACATCATCTATTACAATTGTCCTCAATGAGTTTTCTTGTTTTGAAAACAATCAATATTGACATATTACTTACATTTGTGAATACATCACGCTCTATGTATCAAACTAAACAATCATTTAAATATTGGTCACCCATGCTATTCCAGTTTTCATTCTTTATCTGTTTCATGGATGAAAATTCTCTCTCCACAGTTGCGGTAGCAACAGGTAAAATTAGAGTCAACTTCACAAGTAAATAAACATATGAATAAGTCTCTACAAGATTTGTCTCAACCAATGGTTTTGCCAAATCACTAATTCCTTGTAAGTTGGAGAACTTGGGATTACCAGCTCGCATATGAATTATGAAAGTATCTAGTTGACAATTCAAGTCTCGAATCCGTACTTTATCAAACTCATTTGGGTAACATTTTTCTAAAGTCATTATTCTACCTTTACCAAAATAAGCAAAAGAATTGGCTGGATTCAAGCTAGCTATCCCGAGAAGCAAATCGCTACTCACTACATCAAAAAGGTCATTAATCTCATGAAGTTGCACATCAATTACAGCACAAAAGATATCAACACGCAAGTAGTGTGAATAATAAACACTAGAAGACTTGCGCTTCGACTTTCCAGTAAAATAGGATTCATCCATCTTGGGAATCAATGTCATGACCCAAAATCCCACCATAGGTGTCGTGATGGAACCTAGTCTCTAAGACTAGGTAAGCTGATTGCTTACAACAGTTAAACCAGTTAAACATGATATATATATATATAAAAGCTTAAATAACGGTGATACAATCCTACGTGGCGATAATCACAATAACCTCCCAAGACTAGGTAATACAGAGTCACGAACTCTATCTGAATACATAGAAAGATCTCAAAAATCGAAATACAATACTGTTCGGATAACAAATTGACAATATAATATAAGGAAAAGGACTCCAAGGGACAGCGACGACCAAGCAGCTCTACCTTGAATCCTCGCGATCAAGAAGCTAACTCTGCCTGAGTCCAATATCTTCAATACCTAGATCTGCACAAAAATGTGCAGAAGTGTAGTTTGAGTACACCACGGTTAGTACCCAGTAAGTATCAAGACTAACCTCGATGGAGTAGTGACGCGGTAAAGTCAAGCCATCTACTAGTCAAAATAACCTGTGCAGTATAGAAGTATAAAGCTAATAATGAAAGCAGGAGTCAGTAAATAACAACAAGAATCAACATGTGATATAAACAGTAAAGTAATAAGAATACTGGTAAAGTCCCATCGAAACCAAATAAGGAAAACAAATGACAACCAATTTATCAAGCCATTCTAACACAAGTCTCACGATGAAACTACTCAGAGATACCTCATCTCATAATGAAAAATCACGAGCCTCAAACCACAAATCATAAGTTCACGGCACCTTGTGCCCACATTATTAATCACAACTGCACGAACAATCACGTTCCAATGCCAAATTTCGCCCGGCATAATCACGGGCTCAATACGAAAATCCGCCCGGCACGGTCACATGTTCACTATCACAATGGAAGCAGATAATACAAGAATACTAGGCATGGTCAATGAATGTCAAGTTTCATACTCCTGAACTGGTATAAGTGGCATGCTACGATGTATGCTTGTGTGAGTGTACTACCACAGTTCAAGTCAACAAGCAATATCAAAGACATCAAGTAGCTCATTGGAAGCAACGCAACAAGTCACATAAGGTGCGTGACATACACAAGAAAAAATTACACCATCACACGAATATCATCAACATAATGCCCTCAGGCCATCACATACCATCCCTGACATACCCAACCTTATCTCTCCGTATTGATAACAACATAATAGCCACCCTTATTGCTCTGCCTAGACATTAACACAATAGCCACCCTTATCACTCCGATAGCCACCCGTATCACTCCGCCCTGACAATATCATTAATCACCTGTATTGCTCTGATAGCCACCCGTATCACTCTGCACAATAACCACCTTTATAGCTCTGTCCGGACAATAACACAATCGCCACCCGTATCACTCCGCACAATCAACAACAGTGAGATGCCACCCTTATGCTCCTCAGTACAACAACAATGAGATGTCACCCTTATGCTCCATGTAACAACAATCAATCCACACAACAAATTCACATGTGCTAACATCACAACAACATGACATATTAACTTGTACCGCAAGTGCCCATAGGCCACACAACCTTTCCAAAACAACAATACAAATATCACTGCAACACATAGCCCACGACTCAATCGCGATGTGTACAAAATCTCAATAGCAACAAAATGAACAGGGAAAAGTAACTCAACAATGAACAATACCCCATTAAACAAAAACTTCAACTACAACAAGTTATTGACTTTTAATAACGTCAACTTCAGTTAATGCTTAAGTATAAACTCAATAATGAAGGTATTTCCATGAAATAACAAACTTCGAATTCTCCTATGTGAAATAAGCTAACAATGAAAGAGATGACATGAACTAGCAACTACATCGAAATGCATGAGAATAACCTGACAACGAAAGGATATCATGTAACAACAATAGGAATTGAGAGTAACTCAATAAATAAGGAGATCACATTATAATAAAAGAGGTAGCAACTTTAAATAAAGCACATGAGAGTAAACCTGACAAGTAGAGGATATGACATGTGCTAACAACTTCAAATAAAGCATGTGAGAGTAAGCATGATAAATAAAAGATATAACATGTGCTAACAATTTCAAATAAATATATGAAAGAAGCCTAAGCGTCTAAACCGGTCAATTTCCATATATAAGCCCGAATATGCACTCGTCACCTCGCGTACATGTCATTCATATAATTCAAATAACACAATCAACCCAAATCCTAAGGGGTATTTCCCCCACACAAAGTTAGGCAAGATACTTAGCTCAAAGAAGTAAAATCAATACTCTAAGAAGCCCTTCCCGTGTGAAACAACCTTTGGACGGCTCGAATATAGCCGAAATAACTTAATATCATAAATAAAACCATAGGAAACAATTTCAGATAATAATTCTTTGATCTTTAATGAATAGAAAATTAACCCAAAAAGTCAACCCCGGGCTCACACCTCGGAATCCGACAAAACTCATAAATTCTGAACACGCATTCTGATACGAGTCCAATTATACCAAAATCATTCAATTCCAACCTCAAATCGTCCTTCAAACCATCATCTTATTTTTTAGATAGTTTTTACTAAAATTTCAAAATTTTCCAATTCAAATAATTAATCAAACATTAAAATTGAGGTTGGAATCATGAAATAATAACAAATCTGAGTAAAAAATACTTAACCCAATCTAAGTAGTAAAAATCCCTTCCAAATTTGTCCAAAACCGAGCTCCAAAATCTTGTGAGAAAAAGTAACTAAATTTCGAAATAAGAAAAAAAAAATACAACAGCTGTCCTAGCTTGATTCAGGTCCTAGATGATCCTGAAATTTACGTTTGATAAGCCCAACGTGATCCTTCTGAGATTAACCCAAGATAGCCTCTTGAATCACCCAATTTGGCTTTAAAATGTGGGAGATATGATGTTTTGAAGTTTTAAAAGAAATTTGAAAATTTCAATGGTATTTTCGTAATTATTTACACCAGAAAAAAAAAACTAGCAATAAGAAAATCTTCGTTTTAGCACCACAAAATCATTCGGAACCTTCCAGACACAAACCATATATGCATTTAAATCATAATATACGATACGAACGTGCTCGCGCATTCAAAACACCGAAAAGAGGTCATCTTGATCCGATATTGACCATGGTCAAACTTCAAATCCTTAACTTAACTAGTTTCTCAACCAATGTTCCAAAATATAGCCGAGACCCTTTAGACCCCATCCAATCATACCAACAAGTACAAATACATCATAAAACTTATCCAAAGCCTCAAAATACCCACGGGAACATCATAACAAAGAATCGAGACTCAAACCCAATAGAATTTTTCTTAAGTTGTTAATCTTCATTCTTTCAAAAAAGTGTCTGAATCATAGTTAAACACTTTGGATTACTCTCAAACTTTTCACACAAGTTTAATTCAACTATTTAGACCTATCCAAAGTCTCTGAACACCAATTGGAGTCCAATAACGTCAAAGTCAACTCTTGGTCAAACATATGAACTCTTAAGTTTTTCAAATTGCCAACTTTCGACAATAGTGTCGAATTCTTCTAGAAACCTCCAAAACCAAATCCGAACATACCTACAAGTCTAAAATTATCATAAAAACCTAAAGGAACAATCAAAACTCGATTCCGAGTCTATTTACCAAAAAGTCAAACCTTGGTCAACTCTTTCAACTTTAAGCTTCTAAAACGAGAATCATTCTTCCAAATCAATCCCGAACTGCTCGAAAAATAAAACCAACCATACACACAAGTAATAATTCTTACTATGAAGCTATTCAAAGTCTCAAACCACTGAATGGAACGCTGAAGCTCAAAATGAGCGGTGGGTCGTTACATTCTCCCCCACTTAAATATATATTCGTCCTCGAACGTTCGAAGGTTGTTCCAAAGCCATCAAATCGCCATAACCTCATCATGAACATAACCATGGGTGATCCCACGTCACCCCAATCCATATAAGCCCGACAACACCTAACAGAAGATTCTTACTTTAACCTTAATCCATAAACCTTAGAACCCAAATCCCCAACATCCGCAACTCATTATATGACCCTATTCTTGCATCTATGCACCGTATAACTCCGAATAAGCTATATCAATCCATAACCATATCTCAAGACATAATTGCATGATATAACACATAACTCAAATACTCATAGCAATAACTTCCGACCGCAATAGCTGTTGAATAACAAACCCGACACCGGTAACAAACCTTATATAAGTGAAAACTTTATTCTGAACCTTCGTACACTGCCAATGATGAATGATACATACAGAAACTCATAACCACCCATCAAATCAACATGTCGTGGAGTTCTCTTGCCCGATAAGAACAATAGCCATAATTTAAGTCGACTAGTGACACTATTCTTCCAAACATACCTGAATCAAATCTGATGGCACTCATTTCAGGCCCAATACCTCACTTCATCCAGTACAAGCTACTCAACCGACCTGTCACACAAATCCTACTTATAGCCACATACCATGCAATCCGTGCACCAACGAACAATAACTCAGATATACCCAATGATGGAGAGAGAATGGAGATGAAAGAACCGTCCTGCCAGCTCAACAGACACCACCACGAAGCACAATGCTATCAATCTGCCACACAAGGGGAAACATAACACACAAAATAAGCACAAAGGATCATATCCTAACATAACAAACACTACGATGAATGGCCCATTCTGACACTGGTCTACCTGGAATATGTCAAGCCATGATACTCGCAATTAACAACCATAAGCGTATCCACAACAACATATGAAGCGCGTGGCCATAACCATGGAGATATGAATATCATTTGTAACGACCCGCCAGTCATTTTGAGTATAACAGCTCTGTTCCCCCATTTATTTGCTTATTCTATGCTCTTTGTTGATATGTGACTTGCCGGGGTGGTTGGTTTGGTTTCGAAGATGTTTCAGAATGAATTGGGACACTTAGTCCTAAGGTTGGAAGCCTAAGTTGAAATAGTTGACCGGATATTGACTTATGTATAAATGGATATGGAATGGAGTTTTGATGATTCTGATAGCTCCGTATGGTAATTTTGGAATTAGGAGTATGTTCGGATATTGATTTGGAGGTCCATAGGTGATTTTGGCTTGAAATAGAGAAAGTTGGAAAATTAAAAATTTGGAGAGTTGAGAAGTTTGACCGAGAGTTGACTTTGTGGTTACCGGACTCGGATTTTGGTTCTGGAAGTTGGAAAAGGTCCTTTGTGTCATTTTTGACTTTTGTACAAAATTTGAGGTCAACCGGAGTTGGTTTGGTATGTTTCAGCATTAGTTTTGAAAGTTAGTAGTTCATAAGTTCATTAGGCTTGAATCGATGCGCGATTCATGGTTTTGGTATTGTTTGATGTGATTTGACGCTTTGAGAGTGTTCGTATGATGTTTTAGGACTTGTTGGTATGTTTGGTTGAGGTCCCGGGGGCCTCAGGTGTGAATCGGACCATGTTCGGCGCATTTCGGAACGTGGAAGACTGCTGATTTTTGCTGGTGCTGGTTTCCTTATATGCGGTCGCGAGAGGAGGATCGTGATTGCGAAGGGTTGTTGTGGCAGCTGGAATTTTTGTTTTACGTGTTCGCGAGCGAGTGTTTGTGATCGTGTATCTGGGGGAGTCAGTGAATCGCCAACACATGGGTTAAGTCGCGTTCACGAAGAGGAAAGGAAGAAGCTAGTTCACGTGATTTTATTCTTCGAAGATTTTTGTGCTACGCGATCGCGAAGCGTTTTCCATGATCACGAAGAAGGGCATCT
Organism: Nicotiana obtusifolia; assembly: GCA_002018475.1. NCBI lineage: Eukaryota > Viridiplantae > Streptophyta > Magnoliopsida > Solanales > Solanaceae > Nicotiana > Nicotiana obtusifolia. Next base: position 137,304 of record MCJB01018473.1, on the reverse strand, counting down.
GGGTAGACTCTTAAATATAAAAAATAAGGGTTAGAGTTATATTTCATAATTGGACTTTGGGAGCTCGGATTGAGGCGATTCTTGGAGGAATTTCAAGGTATTGATTGGGTAAGTGATTCTAACTCATATTTGGTTAATTTACATAAATCTATCATTGTTATTATCATTTAATTAGTATTTTGGGTTGGAAAAATTGGAAATATTATAGAAACTTCATATGCTTTAATTTGAGGATTTGAAGGTCGAGTTGTGATCGGATTTGAGTAATTTTGGTATGGTTGGACTCGTGGTTGAATGGATGTTCTGATTTTGTTAATTTTGTCAGATTCCAAGATGTGGTCTCGGGGTTGACTTTTTAACTTTTTCTTAAGAACTTAGCTTTATCATATGGAATTGATTCCTACAGCTTATGTTGATTGTATTGAGTTGTTTGTGACTAGATTCGAGTCGTTCGGAGACCGATTCGCGAGACAAGGGCTTGTTGGAGTAGAGATTTGCATGGTTTGAGGTAATTAACACTTCTAAACTTGGTTCTAAGGGTATGAATCCCTGAATTATGTGTTGTATGGTTGGTGTTGAGGTGGCGCACATGCTAGTGACGGGTGTGTGGGCGTATGGGCGTGTAGCGTAGGAATTATGACTTGGTCGATTTCCTGGAACTTTGTAGTCAAACAATCCCATTGTTATCCATATATTGTCCATGTGTGAGAGAAATTGAGCTGTGATTCATGTCATATGATGGTACTGTTGGGACCCATAGAGGTTATGTTGCTGTTGAATTACTTGCTTAATTTGAAATTATGTACTCAGTCACATCTATCATTTGAATATCATATCTCAGTCTCTGTTGCCATATATTGATACATATATCATCATTGTTTGGGCTAATTGTCATGATATTCGTGAGCCCAAGATACTGGAGAGATTGATGACTGAGTGAGGCCGAGGGCCCGATTGTGAAGATATTTATAGGATCGGGTTGCACGCCGCAACGGACTTTATTGATTAACGTCATGATTGACTTATTTTAGAGCTTGGGTAGAATTCGCCCCTCCGAAGTTTGACTTACCAGCAGTGAGCGCAGGTACCTACTGAGTGCGAGTGCCAAATACGAGTGCCAAGAGCGAGTGCTGAGCCATTTGGGAGGATTGGGTGACTGTAAGGAATGAATGACTGTGAGGATTGAGAGAATGGGAGGACTGGGTGAATTGATACTTCGAGAGTATGCATATGATTTTTATCACTACATTGCATCACAATGGGCATGCATAATTGACATGTACACATAGAGATGTATCATTCCTTATTTCAGTCACACTTAGCATATTTATTTTATTTGTTTTGAGCTTAAACCGTTGAACTTGAAAGCATGTGTACATTTCTGTAGTGTTAATTCTGTATTTGGACTGTACCTATTGAGCTCGTTACTGCTTTCAGCCCAAGGTTAGTCTTGTTATTTATTGAGTACATTGGGTCGGTTGTACTCATACTACACTCTGTACTTCATGTGCAGATTCAGGTATTTCTGGGTACTGCGGTTGCTAGCTTTTGGAGCTTTATCTGTTAAAGACCATCGAGGTAGCTGCCTTGGCGTCCGCAGACCTTGACTCTCCTTCTTTTAAGTTATTTGTATTGTTCTATCTTTCTAGACAGTTGTTTTAGTAGTCAGAATATGTTGTTATTTAGATGCTCATGGATTCAGTGACACCCGAATTTTGGGGGAATATTGTATTGAGTCGCGGTATTTTCTTATCAGTAATTATTAGGTTTTACTTTTAAACTTATTTGGTTATGTTTTCAAATTTAAAGATGCGTGGTTTATTATGGTGTTGGATCGCCTAGTAATGCGATAGGCGTTATCACGACATGTGAGATTTGGGTCAGGACAAGTTGGTATTAGAGCTTAGGTTGCATAGGTCTCACGAGTCATGAGCAGGTTTAGTAGAGTCTTGCGGATCAGTACGAAGACATCTTTACTTATCTTTGAGAGGCTGCCGAACCATTAGGAAAAACTTCACTTCCTTGCATTCTTATCGTGCGAATTTGTGATTCCAGAAACTAAACTTCTGTTATTCTATTCTCTTTCAGATGGTGAGTACACGTGCTACCGGACCAGGTGGATGGCCACTAGTACCACCAATTAGGGCCACGAGAGGTCGGGGCCACGGTAGAGCCGAGCTGCAGCTCGTAGAGTAGCTAAAGCAGCACCTGCAGATCCACCAGTTGCTCCAGCTCAGGAGCAGATTTCAGATGTGGTTGAGCCGGTGGGACCAGCTCAGGCACCAGTTGTGCCTATTGTGATTCCAGGCCTTTAGGAGGCTCTAGCCCATATATTGACTGTTTGCACTAGCCTTGCTCAGGTGGTTTTAGTTCCGACCGCACCATTCACTTCTTAGGCTGGGGGAGGTGCTCAGACTCCCTCCGCCAATACTCCAGAGCAGGTGATGTAGGGACTTTAGACACTGTGGTTATTACCAGACCAGTCGGTTATAAATACTAAGGCCTGATGGGTCCCATTATGAGTGATGAGGAGCAGAAAAGACTAGAGAGGTTTGGAAGACTCAAGCCTCCAACATTCAGTGCGACTGAGTTAGAGGATGCTCAGGACTTCTTAGATAGGTGCCAGCGGATTCTTCACATGGTGGGTATTCTGGAGATTAGTGGGGTCTCATTTACTACCTTTCAGCTGATGGGGGTAGCCTTTAGATGGTGGGAGGCCTATGAGTAGAGCAGGCCAGCCGATGCTGCACCACTTTCATGGCACGAGTTATCTGTTCTCTTCTTGGAGAAGTTTGTGCCACCGATGCACAGGGAAGAGCTGCGTAGGTAGTTTTAAAGCTACGCCAGAAGGGTATGTCCGTGACCCAGTACAAGATTAGATTTTCAGAGTTGGCTCGTCACGCGATTTGGTTGGTTCCCACAGAGAGGGAGAGGATTAAGAGGTTCATTGATGGCCTCAGCTATGGACTGCATTTATAATTACTTAGTAGAATGCATCAGGTGCTAGGTTTGACGAGGGGGTTGATATTGCCCGGCGGCTAGAGTTGGTCCGTAGTCAGGAGCGTGAGGAGAAGGAGGCCAAGAGGCCTCGTGGTTCGGGTGGTTTCGACAGTGTTCCTTCTGGGGAACAATCTTACCATAACAGGGGTCGTCCTTATAGGCCCGCTCATATAACTCGTCCGGTTCATCGTGGTGCATTAGCTAGCCATGGTTTATACAGTGCCCGTCTGGGTCAGTAATCTCTCAGTGCTCTTCCAGCTCAGAGTTCATTCCGTGCTCCGTCGGTTCAGGGTTCATCCATGCCAGGTCCTTCCAGCAGTTAGTTTGGTTCTCAGGACCCGATTTGGTTCCCACCACCAACGAGGAGTTGCTTCGAGTGCGAGGAGTTTGGGCATGTGTGGAGATAGTTTCCCTATCATTTTGGAGGTCCACTTCAGCAGAGGGGTTAGGCGGTGACTTCCGCACCAGTTACTTCACCACCCACCCAAGCAGCTCAAGGTGGGGCTCAGGTAGCTAGAAGTCGCCCTAAAGAGGGAGGCCAATCGAGTGGTGGTCACGATTGATTCTATGCTATTTTTGTAGGCTAGAGGCCGTTGCTTCAGATGCAGTGATCATAGGTATTGTTTCAGTGTGCCACAGAGATTCTTCCACATTATTTGACCCTGGTTCTACTTATTCCTATGTATCATCCTACTTTACTTGTTTTTGGATATGCCTCGTGAGTCCTTAGTTTTACATGTTCATGTATCTATGCCAGTGGGCGATACTGTTGTTATGGATCGTTTGTTTCGGTCGTGCGTGGTGACCATTGGAAGATTGGAGAATACAGTTGATCTCTTATTACTTAGTATGGTTGATTTCGACCTGATCTTGGGTATGGATTGGTTGTCTCCATGTCATACTATCCTGGATTGTCATGCTAAGACCGTGACGTTGGCGATGCCGAGTTTGCCAAGGATCAAGTAGAGAGGTTCTTTGGATTATGTTTCCAGCAGGGTGATTTCATATTTGGAGGCCTAACGGATGATTGGGAAGGGGTGTTTGTCATATTTGGCCTTTGTGAGTGATGTTGGTGCTGATACTCCAACTATTGATTCTGTTCCGGTAGTGCGAGACTTTTCGGATGTGTTTCCTGCAGACCTGCCGGGCATGTCACCTGACAGGAATATTAATTTTGGTATTTACTTGGTGTCGGGCACCCAGCCCATTTCTATTCCTCCGTATCTTATGGCACCAGAAGAGTTGAAGGAATTGAAAGAGCAACTTCAAGAGCTTCTTGACAAGGGTTTTATTATGCCTAGTGTGTCGCCATAGGGTGCACAGGTTCTGTTTGTGAAGAAGAAGGATGGTACTATGTGGATGTGCATCGACTATAGGCAGTTGAACAAAGCTACAATCAAGAACAAGTATCCTTGGCTGCGAATTGATAATTTATTTGACCAACTTTAGGGAGTGAGGGTGTTCTCTAAGATTGATTTGAGATCTGGGTATCACCAATTAAAGATTCGGAACTCAGATATTCTGAAGACGGCATTCATGACCCACTATGGTCATAATAAGTTCCTTGTGATGTCTTTTGGGCTGACCAATGCCCCAACAGTATTCATGCATCTGGTGAACAGTGTATTTCTTCTATATCTTGATCCGTTTGTCATTGTATTTATATATGATATCCTGGTGTACTCGCGTAGTCAGGAGGATCATGCCTAGCATTTGAGGATTGTAACACAGAGGTTGAGGGGGGAGAATCTTTATGCCAAGTTCTCCAAGTGTGAGTTTTGGCTCAGTTCAGTGGCGTTCTTAGGGCACGTGGTGTCTAGTGAGGGGATTAAGGTGGATCCAAAGAAGATAGAGTCGGTTCAGAGTTGGCCTAGACCGTTTTCAGCTACTAAGATTCGGATGTTTTCTCGGCTTGGCCGGATATGATTGTCATTTCGTGAAGGGTTTCTCATCCATTATAGCACATTTGACCAGGTTGACCCAGAAGGGCGCTCCATTTAGGTGGTCGGATGAGTGTGAGGAGAGCTTTCAGAAGCTCAAGACTGCCTTGACCAGAACTCCTATTCCAGTTTTGCCTTCAGCATCAGGCTTTTATACAGTGTATTCTGATGCTTCTCGGATTGGTATTAAGTGAGTCCTGATGCAGGAGGGTAGAGTGATTGCATATGCTTCACGCATGTTGAAGCCCCATGAGAAGAACTATCCTGTTCATGATTTAGAGTTGGCAACCATCATTCATGCATTCAAGATTTGGAGGCATTATCTCTACGGCGTATCTTTTGAGGTATTTACGGATCATCGGAGTCTCCAGCACTTGATCAAACAAAAGGATCTAAATTTGAGGTAGCAGAGATGGTTGAAGCTGCTAAAGGACTATGATATTACAATTCTATATCATCCTAGGAAGGCCAATGTGGTGGCCGATGCGCTGAGTAGAAAGGCGGTGAGTATGGGTTGCCTTGCATTTATTCCTGTTGGTGAGAGACCGCTTGCATAAGATGTTTAGGCCTTGGCCAATCAGCTCGTGAGGTTAGATGTTTCGGAGCCCAGTCGGGTTCTAGCTTGTGTAGTTTCTCGGTCTTCCTTATATGATCGCATCAGAGAGCCTCAGTATGATGACCCCCATTTGCTTTTCCTTAAGGACACGGTTCAGCACCGTGATGCCAAGGAGGTTACTATTGGGGATGATGGGGTGTTGCCGATGCAAGGTCAGATTTGTGTGCCCAATGTGGATGGGCTATGTGAGTTGATTCTTGAGGAGGCCCATAGTTCGCGGTATTCCATTCATCCGGGTGCCGTAAAGATGAATCAGGACTTGAGGCAGAACTATTAGTGGAGGAGCATGAAGAAAGACATAGTGGGGTTTGTAGCTTGGCGCCTAAATTATCAGCAAGAGAAGTACGAGCATCAGAGACTGGGCGGATTGCTTCAGAGGCTTGAGATTCCAGAGTGGAAATGGGAGCGTATCAGCAGGGATTTTGTAGTTGGGATCACACGGACTTCAAGGAAGTTTGATGCTATTTGGGTGATTGTGGATCAGTTGACCATGTCCGCGCATTTCATTCTAGTTGGGACTACCTATTCTTTGAAACGGTTGGCTGAGATCTACATCCGCGAGATTGTTCGCCTTCACGGTGTGCCGGTGTCCATCATCTCAAAACGGGGCACACAATGTTGGAGAGCAGTGCAGCAAGAGATAGACACTCGGGTTGAGTTAAATGCAATATTTCATCCTCAGATGAACGGTCAGTGCCAACGCACTATTAAAATATTGGAGGATATGCTACGCGTTTGTGTCACGACCCGGAATTCCCATCCTCGGGAGTCGTGACGGCGCCTACTAGTAAAAGCTAGGCAAGCCAATCAACCGAATTATTTACCACGTTTCATTCGAAATCAATTCAACTAAAACCAACCATAAATAAACAACACAATTTAACAAGCGAAATGCATAGAATATTTCAAGTAAAATCTCTTTTAAAAACTACCCAAGATCTGGTGTCACAGTTTCACAGACTGTCTAAGAGTACTACAAACAAGGTTTTGAAAGAAATAACAAAATACTGTTTCCGAACTACATGGAAGAAACAGGTAAAGGAAATAGACAGGAGACGCCAAGATCTGCGAACGTCTGCAGTACTACCTTGGGTCGCCTGATAATCACCAAGCTGGAAGCCCTCTACTGTCCGAGGCCTGCGGCACTGGGATCTGCACAAAAGAGTGCAGAGTGTAGTATCAGCACAACCGACCCCATGTGCTGGTAAGTGCCTGGCCTAACCCCGGCGAGGTAGTGACGAGGCTAGGACCAGACTCCAGATAAACCTGTTTAGTAATAAACATATATGTATCTACAGCAGAAAACTAGAAGTACATAAACAATTTAAACGGGGAAAAGAAAATATACATTGCAATAACAGACAAATAAAGCGAAACGAATCATCAACGATTAAGAAGGAAAACTGCAATTCAGCTTTTAACATAATGAGATGAAATACAAGCCACCTTCACCTCCGGTAACCTCTTATTGCAGGCGTGCAACTCGTTCCCACTTACAGTAACCTCTTGTGACAGGCGTGCCACCCGCTCCCACATACAGCACATCTCGTGGCAGGCGTGCCACTCGCTCCCACTTACAATATATCCTGTGGTAGGCGTGCCACCCGCTCCCACTTACAATACCACAACAATCACAAGAAGTCCTGGCAAGGGAACAAGGCAACATAACAACTTCCCAATTAGGGAATAAACAACATCAAACAATCATCCTGGCCAGGGGGAAATCAGGTATAACCAAACCATATCCGACTCCTATTTAGCTCAATCAATGTTAGTACTTAATTACAGTCGAAGTTCTACAATTAACCTCCTAACCCAATTATCATTTCATTAAACCTAGACACGACACTACTATTGTGACACCGGATCCCTTAAACTCCTAATGAACTCCAAAGACACTACCCATGACTTAGACATTGAACCCCTTTTTGACTTCTAACACTTCCTTATTCAACTAGTTCATCTAACAATCTAAATTATGCCGAATAAAAGATACATCAACCTGTAATCACGAGGAACTATTATAATGATAAGTTCATGTGGTAGGCGTACCACCCGCCCTCATTTCACGATATCTCGTGGCAGGCGTGCCACTCGCTCCCACTTATGTCACAACAATATCACGGATAATATTCAGAAATTAGTACAATAGTTGCACAAGAATTATAAATAAACGACCCACGGTCATGCTCAACCCCAATGTATAGGTACTCGTCACCATACCTATACATTGTTCTCAACAAGAAGCAATTTAGCAACTAGCACATGATTTCTAGTCCCTGAAGCTAAGATTAGGACAGCCACTTACCTTGCTTTGCCAAAATTCATGATTTTCCAAGGAATCCAAATCCTTGCAATAATAAAATCACGAGCCTTCGATCCTCAAACCCGTCTGAACCTTTTGGGTACTGTTCACGATAGGATTTGCAGTAATTCGAGCAGGGGTTTTGGGGTTTGGAGAGTGGGTTATTCGTAATTGACATCGGGGTGTTGAAAGGATGATTTCACGGTTGTTTTTCAGCGTATTTGGGGCTGTCTCAGGCGATTCCTCAGTTGGGTTTTGGTGAGTTTAAATGGGAAGGGCTGGGTTGTTAATTTGGAGTTGATAGCTATGTCATGGAGGTGCTTTTCATGGAATTTGGGGCTATTTCAAGGTGATTTGGAGAGGTTTTCTGAGATAGTGTCGAAAATGAGTGAGTTTTTGCGTGTTAGGGTTGTTGGTTTCTACTTATAGTGGGTTAAAAAATCGAAATGAAAATAAGTGGCCAGATGCCAGAATGCGATCGCATTCTGGTCGCAGAACACATATGCGGTCCGCATTTGGGCCGCATTTCTGACACAATATTTGACCCAAAACTCTGTCTCACTCTGCGATCCTACTAAAAAATCTGCGGTTCGCATTCCTGAAATGCGATCACATTTCTCGTCGCATTTTCGACGAAAGGTTTGCCCAATTTTTCTGTTTCACTATGCGATCCAGGAAGTCAAATCTGCGGTCCGTATTTCCAGTATGCGATCGGATACCGACCGCAGATCCTAACCTGGTTTTATACCCAGGTTTCTGCCTCACTATGCGGCGCCTGTGCGAGATATGCGGTTCGCATATATGAAATGCGATCCGCATTCACGTCGCATTTTCAACAAGAAGTTTGCCCAGTTCTCTGCTTCACTATGCGACGAAGGATGCCAACTATGCGACTCGCATTTGCACATATGCGATCGCATAGTGGACTTTGCGACAGCTTTTGCCCTTTTTCTCTTATCTTTTGAATTCTTTTCCCTACTCTTGGGTTCTTATACCTCATTTACTGCAAAAAGAAAGATAATAAGATTGCATAATCACAAGGAAGGATTTGCACATTAAACAGCCAAATCTATATGATTTACTACCACGTGTTTCTACGACACATCGGGTCGTTACATTCTCCCCCTCTAAGACAACCGTTCGTCCTCGAACGGATAGGATAAAGAAGTACCTGAGTCGGGGAAAAGATGTGGATAGCGGCTCTGCATATCGGACTCGGACTCCCAGGTCGATGCCTCAGGAGGCTGACCTCTCCACTGTACACGAACAGAAGGAAAACGCTTCGACCTCAGCTGACGGACTTGCCGGTCCAGAATGGCTACAGGTTCTTCCTCAGAAGACAAGTCCTCGTCCAACTGAACAGTGCTGAAATCTAGCACGTGAGTTGGATCGCCGTGATATTTTCGGAGCATGGACACATGGAAAACTGGATGCACGGCCGATAAGCTCGGCGGCAATGCAAGCCTATAAGCCACCTCCCCCACTCGGTCAAGAATTTCGAATGGACCAATGAACCTAGGGCTAAGCTTTCCCTTCTTTCCAAATCTCATCACGCCTTTCATAGGCCACATTCGGAGTAATACCCGCTCACCAACCATAAAGGCTATAGCTCGTGCCTTACGATCTGCATAGCTCTTTTGCCTGGACTGAGCTGCACGAAGCCTTTCCTGAATGATTTTGACCTTGTTCAAGGCCTCCTGAACCTGATCCGTACCCAACAACCGAGCCTCTCCCGGCTCGAACCACCCAACCGGAGTTCGACACCGCCTACCATATGAAGCCTCAAAAGGAGTCATCTGAATGCTCGACTGGTAGCTGTTATTGTAGGCGAACTCTGCTAATGGCAAAAATTGATCCCACGAACCTCCAAAGTCAATAACACAAGCTCGGAGCATATCCTCTAATATCTGAATAGTTCGCTCGGACTGTCCGTCCGTCTGAGGATGAAATGCTGTGCTTAGTTCAACCTGGGTACCCAACTCTCGCTGGACTGCCCTCCAAAAACGTGAGGTAAACTGCGTACCTCGATCTGAAATAATAGATACCGGCACACCATGAAGGCGGACAATTTCCCGGATATAGATCTCGGCTAACGTCTCGGATGAATAGAAGGCTGCCACCGGGATGAAATGTGCCGACTTGGTCAGCCTGTCGACAATGACCTAAATTGCGTCGAACTTCTTCCGGGTCTGCGCAAGTCCAACCACGAAATCTATATTGATCCGTTCCCACTTCCACTCGGGGAGTTCAATTCTTTGGAACAGTCCACCAGGTCGCTGATGCTCGCACTTAACTTGCTGGCAATTCAGACACCGAGCCACGTACACAACTATATCCTTCTTCATTCTACGCCACCAGTAATGCTGTCGCAAATCCCGATACATCTTTGCGGCACCCGAGTGAATAGAATACCTGGAGCTATGGGCTTCTTTTAAAATCAACTCCTGAAGTCCCTCTACATTGGGTACACAAACTCGACCCTGCAATCTCAAAATTCCATCATCGCCTAAGGTGACCTGCTTGGCACCTCCTCGCTGTACCGTGTCCTTAAGGACGCACAAATGGGGATCATCAAACTGTCGATCACTTATTCATTCCAGCAATGAGGAACGAGCGACCGTGTAAGCTAATACCCCGCTAGGTTCAGAAATCTCCAATCTCACTAATCGATTGGCCAACGTCTGAACGTCCAAAGCAAGGGGTCTTTCACCAACCGGAATATAAGCAAGACTGCCCATACTGGCTAACTTTCTACTCAAGGCATCGGCCACCATGTTGGCCTTTCCCGGGTGGTATAAGATTGTTATAACCGATATTTGTACGTGTTAGATTACACCGTAAGATAGTCTACCTTGGTTCGAGAAGGGAATTAGCTTTGAGACAATAAGAGTTTAGTCCTATTGGTCCTAAACGATGAAAAGGTGTATAAGGGCGGTTAACAAGTATTAGAGGATAAACGAGTTAAGGATGTTGTAACTCGCGTTTTTGGGAAAATCGAGAGGTGTTTAACATTACCAAGATGTCATGTTTTAAGGTATTTGAATGATATGATATCCGTTTCATAAGTCTTGAAGTCAAACGAGTTATGAAACAAAAGTCGACAAAAGTTGTCGCAACTTAGGTTCACCATTTTACTTAAACGTTAGGTCAAATGTTTCTGCGATTTTCTCCCAATTTACAAGGAATTACGGGGTGATATATCTACCAAATTAAAGGTCTATTAGTCTAGTTTCAAATGATTCAAACCGTTTGTCAATACGATCGCTGAGTATTGAGATAATTGTATTTCCGTAGAACTGCGCAGGCTGGTAGGTGACAAGTAGGTGCATCACCTACTCGCCAAAATTTAGGGCTAAAATTCAAAAAAGCCCAAAGTCGGTTAAGAGAGGGCTTTTAAAATCTTATAAAGCCAGATAATTCACTATTATTTCACAGCTTCAAAACCTAAAAGAACCCCTGCAACCCCTCCCCAAAATAATCCCAAACAAACCCTAATCGATTTTTCCCTCTTTCAAGTTCTAGTTGAAGGTAAACCCTAGAGTTTGAGGAACCAAAGCAAGGGCTGAGTTATCTAACAAACAAGGTGAGTTTACTGATCTATTTAATACTTTTTTTCTACTGTTAATTCTTGGTAAGTCGTTCTATGTGTGTAAGAACTCACGGGACGGTGATCGGAAGCCGTGAGTTCGAGTTATTCACTTGTAGCGAACTGTTTTGTGAACTGTTTTGTGTTACTGTAAAGCTGCGTGTTATACTACTGATTTGTGGAGTTTTAGATGAGGAAGGGTGTGGAGAAACACCATATATGTTTAGGGTTGTGGCCTGATAGTTGTTCATACCATTTCCGGATCGTTTGACACGACTATAGTGGCCATTGTACGTATGAAGTGATTGGTTTGTGCGTGGACTGTTTTGGGAGGCTCAATATGATTCTTATTGATGTTGTTTTGCTGTTTGGTGACTGTTTGGACTTGTGTGAAGTCATATATATAGGGGAGGTGCTGTCCGTTTTATTGCAAAATAGGTTACAGTCGATACATAATAGTTGCGACGCCTGAACGATAACGACAGTATCATTTCTCTTATTGTAGACTAAGAAGTCGTGGAAGTTTCATAGCTTGAGATTGGAAAATATTGCAAGGTATGTGAGACTATCATTTTCCTTCTTGTGCACGACTCTGACTGTACACAATGCAATGAACGAACCCCAAAGATACTCTACTCTTGGAAGGTAGCAGTACGTATATTGTTTCCCCTCTTATGGGAGGATTGATATGTTATTATTTCACCATGGTAGTATTACTCTTATGAGTCCAGCATGCATTATCTATTTTACTCTACCGAGCCGCGCTATAGTCGGCCGGGTATGGCACCTATTGTTCAACTATACATATGTATATGTTTTACTCTACTTAGCCGCGCTATAGTCGACAGCTATTTTACTCTACCGAGCCGCGCTATAGTCGGCCGGGTATGGCACCTATTGTGCAACCACTGATCAGTTGGGTATGATAATGAGGAGGCCCACAGAGGCATATGTATGAGATGATGATGAGGCCCACAGAGGCGTATATATGTATATGATGATTTTCAAAAGGATGTAAATATATGTATATGCATATGCATGTCAGGCATGACATGGTTAGTCGCCCTCAGAGGCATTCAGATGGTACAGGTTGTATGTCTCTTACCCTGATGCTTATTATTGTTCTTGCATTATGTTTCCTGTCTTACATACTCAGTACATTATCCGTACTGACGTCCTTTATTTTTGGACGCTGCATGTCGTGCTGCAGGTCCGAGCGGGCAGATAGACGAAGCTCCCCCACCACAGTAGGCTACCCAGTTCAGCAGATATTGGCGAGACCCATCCTTCGGACTTGCCACAGTCTTGGTATGCATTTTGTTGTAGGCATTATGGGCATGTCGGGGCCCTATTCCGACATAGGTTGCATTATGTACGTTTTTGTAGAGGCTCATAGACAAATGTCAATTTATGCATAGACAAGTGATGGGTTGACTTATGTACAGTTGAATTGCCTTGTCGGCAAACGTATGTATTTTGTTTTATGGTTTTGTATTGCAGCCTTGTTGGCCATATTATGTATATAAGTATGTTCGTATCATGGCATGACGTCTCGGTTCATTATAATTATTGTTCGAGATTATATGCATATGACAAGCCTTATAGATAATAAGGAAAGTTAGATGAAGGGTGCGCCGGTGCCCGTTGAGTAGGGTCCGGTGCCAGTCGCGGCCCTCCGGCTTGGGTCGCGACATTTTGTCACGGCCCAAAACCACCAACTGATCGTGATGGCGTCCAACTCACTTGCTAGGCAAGTCAAACATAATAGAAGCGAAATATAAATGCTGAATTAACAGAAATAGTACAAATATAATTCCAATTAACATAAACAACAGCAATACATAACAAATCCCCCAAAATTGATAAATACAGAGTCATGAGCTCTAAAACTAAAATACAAGTCTGAAATGCTAAATAACAATATTGTCTTAAATTAAAAAAAATATACGAAATGGAAAAAGACGCCAAGACTGCAGTCGAGATACAGCTCTACCTCGTCAATATATCAGCAATAAGTCCCAGCTAGTGATGGCTCGGTCCAACACCTGGATCTGCACAATTAAGTGCAGAGTGCAGTATGAGTACAACCGACCCCATGTACTCAGCATGTAGCATAACTAACCTCCGCGAGATAATAAGAGCAAGAATTATAAATGATACTGCTAATCACCTGTACAGTTCAATCCAACAAGTGCAGAACAAATAATATGATCAAGTCATGAATCACGAAAAGAACCACCTTGGTGCAAACAATCACATAACGTACTCTGCTCAGTTAAAAATCCAGCATATAAAGAAGATATGCAAATAAATCAGATAGCAGTCATGAAGTTGCAAGTAAAGGTGAAATGCAACAACCAAATCAAACACTGGCCAGCTTTTCCTCAGAATTTTCATAACATTACCAAACCACTTATCAGTTTTCCTCAGTCCGCATGTACACCATCAAGAAGGAACATGAGTGGGTGACCCTAGAGGGATGGATCTATATCCATACGCTGCACGGCCAACTCACGTGTTGCACGGACAACTCACGTACTAATAATATCAACCGCACGGATAACACACATGTTGCACGGACAACTCACGTATAGCACGGACAACTCACGTGCCAACAATATCAATATATCTAATCGGCACGGACAACTCATGTGCCAATAATATCAACCACACGGACAACACACATGCTGCATGGACAACTCACGTGCCAATACCACAATCTGCCCAGCGTGGTCACATGCTCAATATCACAACCCGTCCGACATGGTTACGGGCTACCAGTCCAAATCATATCATATAGAAGCAAATATGCATGAATACATGTACATGATCAATGAACATCAAGTCTCATACTCCTGGACTGGTGTAAGTGACGTGCTAAGGGTATGCATGTGCAAGTGTGATATCATGGATCAAATCAGGTAAATACATTAGAAAACTAGCAATTATCAAGTTCAATCAGGAGATTAACCTCTATGTAACCTCAGACATGGATCAAAAAGCTCATAACATGGGTATAAATAAGAGAAACATCACAACATGAAGCTTGACAATTAATTCAAGGCATATCACAGTCTAAGCACCACCCCGAGCATAAATAATACCCTGGTGCATGCACATGGGCTTAGCCCCACACATGTGCACCATCCATAGCACATAGCTATCACAAATAACTCAGGCAACTGGTGCCTCAACCATATTTTTGTAAGATACTTACCTCAAGCAAGCCAAATCAATATTCTAGGAAGCCCTTCCCGCATGAATCAACAGCCGAACGGCTCAAATCTAGTCAAAATAACTTAATATAATCAACAAAAGCCTTAGGAAACAATTCCAAATGATAAAACTAAGATCTTGAATCAAATATCCAAAGTCAACCCCGAGCTTGCACCACGGAACCTAACCAAACTCATAAATTTCGAACACCCATTCCGATACGAGTTCAAATATATGTGTTTCATCCAATTCCAGCCTCAAATCGACCCTCAAATATCAAATCTTGCCCTCCAAAATCATAGTCCAAAAACCCTCAAATCTCACCTTTAATTCATGAAAATTAGGTGTAATAAGCTATGGGTAATCATAACTAACACCAAAATCAAGTAAGGATCACTTACCCCTTCAAATTGTGATGAAAAATCCTCCAAAAATCGCCTCTAACCGAGCTCCAAATTCTAAAAATGAGAAAATGACCAAACCCTCGATATAAGTATTCCACCCAGTCATTCCGCATCTGCGGATACATCTGCATCTGCGGCTCCGGTTATGCGTAAGGAAGCCTGCATCTGTGTTCCAACTCAAATACCTGGCCTTCCGCTTCTACGGCCACACTTCACATCTACACTCATGCATATGTGGTCCCTCTTTGCAGATGCGATCCCGCACCTGCGCCTTGACTTTTGCATCTGCGTTCTTACACAGTCTTCAGCCCTGACAGCTTTTGTGGCCCCATGTCCGCACCTGCGAACTCGCTTCTGTGCTCCTCAGTCTGCATCTGCGGACCCAACCTTCCCCAGCCAATCATCGTATATGCAGCCTCCCAACTACTTCTGCAGTCTCGCACCTGCGGCTCATCCATTGCAAGTGCGAAAGCACCAGAACTTAGAAGCCTTCAGCAATACAACAAAGTCCAACAATAATCCGAAATTAATCTGATACACACCTGAGGCCCCCGAAACCCGTCCAACCACACCAACCAATCCCAAACTATGACACGAACCTGCTCGGGACCTCAAATCAACCAAAAAAAATACCGAAACAATGAATCGCACCTCAATTCAAGCCTAAGGAAACTAATGAACTATCAAATTCTAAAAGTCGTGCCAAACCATATCAAATCAACTTGGAATGACTTCAAAGTTTGCATACAAGTCTCACACGACACAATCTGACACACACCCGAGGCCCCCGGAATCCCGTCCAGTCATACCAAACAATCTCAAAATATAACATGAACTTGCTCTGGACCTCAAATCACCCAATCAAAACTACGAATCACACCTCAATTCAAGCCTAAGGAAACTAATAAACTATTAACTTCCAAAACTCGTGCCGAACAATATCGAATCAACTCGGAATGACTTCAAATTTTGCATGCATGTCCCAAATGAAACAATGGACCTATTCCAACACCCCGAACCATAATCCGAACCCAATATCAACAAAGTCAACTCCCGATCAAACCTATCAACGTTCTAAACCTTCAACTTTCTAACTTTAGCCAAAAAGCACTAAACCTACCTACGGACCTCCAAATCCAAATTCGGACATATGCGTAAGCCTAAAATCACCATATGAAGATATAGGAATCATCAAAACACCATTTCGAGGTCGTCTATATATAAGTCAAACTCCGGTTAACTCTTACAACTTAAGCCTCCAACCTTGGGACTAAGTGCACCAATTCATTCCAAAACTTTCCTGAAATCAAGCCAACTACCCCGGCAAGTCATATAACCACAAATACACATAAGTAAAGCATGAAATAGGAGAAACAGGGCTAAAATACTCAAAATGACCGGTCGGGTCGTTACATTCTCCCCCTCTTAAACAAATGTTCATTCTCGAACGAGTCCAGAATCATATATAGAGTCTCAAAAAGGTGGGGATATCTGCTCCGCATCTCCTTCTCAGTCTACCAAGTAGCCTCCTCGATGGGCTGACCTCTCTAATGAACCGTTACGGATGCTATATTCTTCGACCTCAACCTCCGAACCTACGATCCAAAATGGCTAACGGCTCCACATCTTAAGTCAAATCCCCGTCTAACTGCACGGTGCTGAAGTCTAAGAGATGTGACGGATCACTATAACACTTCCGGAGCATAGAAACATGAAACACTGGGTGAACTCCTGACAGACTAGGTGGAAAGGCAAGTTTGTGGACCACCTCGCCCACTCTCTCAAGCACCTCAAAAGGACCAATATACATAGGGCTTAACTTTCCCTTCCTCCCGAACCTTATCACACCCTTCATGGGCGAAACTGTGAGTAGAACCTTCTCACCCACCATTTATGAAACATCACGAGCCTTCCTGTCAGCATAACTCTTCTTCCTGAACTACATTGTACGGAGCCGCTCTTGAATCAATTTCACATTCTCCAAAGTATCACAAACCAAATCAGTGCCCAACAATCTAGCATCCCTAGGCTCAAACCAACCAACCGAAGAACGACACCGTCTCCCATATAAGGCTTCATAAGGAGCCATCTAGATACTCAACTGATAGATGTTGTTGTAGGCAAACTCGGCTAGTGGTAGAAACTGATCCCATGATCCTCATAAATCAATAACACAAGCACATAACATGTCCTCCAGGATCTGAATAGTGCGGTCAGACTGCCGGTTCGTCTGGGAATGAAATGTCGTACTTAACTCGACATGTGTGCCTAACTCACACTGTCCTGCTCTCTAAAAATGTGTTGTAAACTGCGTGCCTCGATCCGAGATGATAGACACTGGCACACCATGTATGCGAACAATCTCCCGAATATAAATCCGAGCCAACTGCTCGAAAGAATAGGTAGTCATGACTGGAATAAAGTATGCAAACTTGATCAGTCTGTCCATGATGACCCACACTACACCGAATCTCCTCAAGGTCCATGGAAGCCCAACTATAAAAACCATAGTGATATGCTCCCACTTTCACTCCGAAATATCAAGCCTCTAATGCAAACTACCAGGTCTCTAATTCTCGTATTTCACCTGCTAACAGTTCAAACATCGAGCAACATACTCAAAAATATCCTTCTTCATCCTCTGCTAGTGCTGCCTCAAATCATGGTACATCTTTGCAGCCCCTGGATAAATGGAATACCGCAAACTATGGGCCTCCTCAAGAATCAACTATCGTAACCCATCCACTTTTGGGACATAGATCCGACCTTGTAGCCTTAATACCCCATCATCACCAGTAAACCTCCTTAGCATCATCGTGCTGCACTGTGTCCCTAGGGACAAGCAAGTGGGATTCATCATACTAACGCCCCTTGATGCGCTTAAACAAAGAAGACCGTGAAACCACGCAAGCAAGAACTCGGCTAGGCTCCGACCAATCCAACCTCACGAACTGATTGGCCAAAGCTTGAACATCCAATGCTAACGGTCCCTCCCCAATTGGTATGTAAGAAAGACTCCCCATGCTCTCAGCCTTCCTACTCAAAGTATCGGCCACCACATTGGCCTTCCCTGAATGATAAAGAATGGTGATATCATAGTCCTTTAATAGCTCTAACTACCTCCGTTGCCTTAAGTTCAGATCCTTTTGCTTGAATAAGTGTTGGAAACTTTTGTGATCTGTGAACACCTCACAAGACATGCCGTAAAGATAATGCCTCAAAATCTTGAGTGCATGAACAATGGCTACCAACTCCAAATCATGTACAAGGTAGTTCTTCTCGTGGGGCTTCAATTGACGCGAGGCATAAGCAATAACTCTACCATTCAGAATCAACACACATCCAATGTCAATCCGTGAAGCATCATAATAGACTGTATAAGAACACGATCCCAAAGGCAAAATCAGAACTGGAGCTATATTCAAGGCAATCTTGAGCTTCTAAAAGCTCTCCTCACACTCATAAGACCACCTAAATAGGGCACCCTTCTACGTCACTCTAATCAATGGGGCTACTATAGATGAAAACCCCTCCACAAACTGGCGATATACCTAGCTAGCCTAAGGAAATTTTGAATCTCAGTAGCAGTAGACGGTCTAGGCCGAACTCTGAACTGCCTCAATCTTCTTCAACACCTTAATCCCATAGCTGGATACTACATGACCCAAAAATGCAACTAAATCAAGCCAAAACTCGCACTTGGAGAATTTAGCATACAACTTCTTCTCCCTCAAATTCTGGAGTACAATCCTCAAATGTTGCTCATTATCCTCTCGACTGCGAGAATACACCAATATATCATCAATGAAAACTATGACGAAGGAGTCAATATAGGGCTGGAATATGCTGTTCATCAACTGCATAAAAATTGTTGGGGCATTAGTCAGCCCAAAAGACATCACCAAAAACTCATAGTGATTATAACGGGTCCTGAAAGCCGTCTTCGGAATATCTCAATCCCGGATCTTCAACTGATGGTACCCCGATCTCAAGTCAATATACGAGAACACCCTAGCACACTGAAGCTGATCAAACAAATCATCAATACGTAGTAGTGGGTATTATTCTTGATAGTAACCTTGTTCAACTGCTATAGTCAATACACTTCCTTATAGAACTATATTTCTTCTTCACAAATAGAATCGGTGCACCTCAAGGCAACACAATGGGCTTGATAAAACCCTTATCAAGCAACTCCTGTAATTGTTCCTTCAAATCCTTCAACTCTACTGGTGCCATGTGATATGGTGGACTAGAGATGGACTGAGTGCCCGACACCAAATCAATACCAAAATCAATATCCCTATTGGGTGGCATGCCCAACATATCTACAGGAAACACATCTAGGAACACCCTCACTAGTGAAACTGACTCAACAGTAGATGTATTAGCACTAAAATTCCTCACAAAGGCCAAGTACGCCAAACACCCCTTCTCAACCATCTGTTGAGCCCTCGAATATGAAATCACCCTACTGGGAGTGTGACTAAGAGAATCTTTCCACTCCAACTTAGGCAAACCCGGCATCACCAACCTCACAGTCTTAGTGTAACAATCAAGAATAGCATGGTACGGAGATAGCCAATCTAGACCCTAAATCACCTCAAAATAAACCATGTTGAGATATAAAAGATCAACCATAGTCTCATAACCCTCAATAGTAACCACACACGATCCACCACAATAAAATCGGCCACCAGTGAAGATATATGATAGGCATATCTAAAGAATCACGAGGCATATCCAAATAACGAGCAAAATAGGATGACACATAAGAGTAAGTGGAACCAGGGTCAAATATTATTGAAGCATCCCTGTGGCTCACTAAAATAATACATGTGATTATAGCATAGGAGGAAACTGCCTCTGACCTAGCGGGGAATGCATAGCAACGGGTCTGACCACTGCCTGACCGACCTCCCTTTCTAGAGCAACCTCAAACTAATAAACCCCACTCCTAGCTGGCTGTGCGGGTGGTATAGCTACTGGTGTTGAAATCATAGGCTACGAGCTCTGCTAAGGAACCCTACTCATAAGTTTGGGGCAATCCCTCTTGAGATAACTCGGGTCTCCACACTCAAAACAACCCCTTCCTGACCCTATGTACTCAGCAAGTATCATAACTAACCTTGGCAACGTAATACGAGCAAGAATTATAAATGATACTTGCTAATCACCAATACGGTTCATAAATCCAACAAGTGCATAACAAATAATATGATCAAGACATGAACCACGGAAAGAACCACCTTGGTGCACACAATAACTTAACATACTCTACTCAGTCAAAAGTCCAGCATATAAAGAAGATATATAAATAAATCAGGTAGCAGTTAAGGAAGTTGCAAGTAAACATGAAATGCAATAAGCAAATCAAACACTGGCTAACATTTCCTCAGAATTTCCATAACAGTACCAAACCACTCATTAGTTTTCCTTAATTCGCGTGTACACCACCAAGAAGAAACATGAGAGGTGACCCTAGGGAAATGGATCCATATCCACACACTACACGGACAACTCACGTGTTTCACGGACAACTCATGTGCTAATAATATCAACTGCACGGACAACTCACATGCTGCAAGGTCAACTCTCGTGCCAATAATATCAATATCTCGGATCCGCACGGACAACTCACGTGCTGCACGAAAACTCACGTGCCAATAGTATCAAACACACGGAGAATTCACGTGCTGCACGGATAATTCACGTGCTAATATTACAATCCGCCCGGCATGGTCACAAGCTCAATATCACAATCCTCCCGACGTGGTCACGGGCTACAAGTCCAAACCATGTTACATAGAAAGCAGATATACATGAATACATGTACATGATCAATAAACATCAACTCTCATACTCCTAGATTGGTGTAAGTGGCATGCTGAGGTGTATGCATGTGCAAGTGTGATATCATGGCTTAAATCAGGTAAATACATCACAAAACTAGCAATTATCAAGTTCAATCAGGAGATTAACCCCTGTGTAACCCCAGACATGGCTCAAATAGGTCACAACAAGGATAAAAATAAGAGAAAAATCACACAATAAATCTTGGCAATCAATTCAAGGTATATCACAGCCTAAGCACAACCCCGAGCATGAATAATACCTCGGTGCACGCACATGGGCTTAGCCCCACACTTGGCCACCCATAGCCGTAGCTATCACAAATAACTCCGGAAACTAGTGCCTCAACCAAGTGTAGGTAAGATACTTACCTCAAGCAAGCCAAATCAGTACTCTAGGAAGCCCTTCCCGCATGAATCAACCTCTAAACGGCTCGAATCTAGTCGAAAAACCTTAATATATCAACAAAATCCTTAGGAAACAATTCCAAATGATAAAGCTAAGATCTTGAATCAAATATGCAAAGTCAACCCAAAAATTCAACCTCAAGCCTACACTCCGGAACCCAACCAAACTCACAAATTCCGAACACTCATTCTGATACGAGTCCAAATATATGTTTCATCCAGTTCCAACCTCAAATCGACCCTCAAATCATCAAATCTGACTCTCTAAAATCATAGTCCAAAACCCCCCAAATCCTAGCTTTAGTTCATGTAAATTAGGTGCAATAATCTATGGGTAATCAATATCTAACACAAAAATCAAGTAAGGATCACTTACCCGCTTCAATTGTGATGAAAATCCCTCCCAAAATCACCTCTAACCGAGCTCCAGAATTCCAAAAATGACCAAACCCTCGATATAAGTATTATGCCTAATTATTCCGTATCTGCGGATACTTAACCGCATCTGCGGCTCCGCATCGATGGAAGGAACCGCATATGCGGTACAACTCAAATCCCTGGCCTTCTACTTCTGCGGCCACACTTTACATCTGAGCTCACACAACTGTGGTCCCTCTCCACAGATACAACCCTGCACCTGCGCCCTAACTTCCGCATCTGCGGTCTTACATAGTCTTCAGCCCTGACTACTTCTGCGGCCCCATGTCCACACTTGCGTACTTGTTTCTACGCTCCTCAGCCCGCATCTGTTGACCTAACCTTCCCTAAACAATCACCATATTTTCGGCCTCCCAACCGCTTCTGCGGTCTTGCACCTACGGCTCATCCATTGCAGGTGCGAAAGCACCGGAACTCAGAAGCCTTCAGCAATACAACAAAGTCCAAAAATAATCTGAAATCAGTTTGATACACACCCGAGGCCTTCGATACCCCCATACGATCACACCAGTCAATCCCAAAACATAACACAAACCTTCTCAGGACATCAAATCACCCAAAACAATATTAAAACTATGAATCGCACCTCAATTCAAGCCTAAGGAAACTAATGAACTATCAACTTCCAAAACTCATGTCGAACCATATCAAATCAACTCAGAATAACTTCACATTTTGCATGCAAGTCCCAAATGATATAATGGACCTATTCCAACACTAGGAACCACAATACGAACCTGATATCAACAAAATCTACTTCCAGTCAAGCCTCAGGCTTTCCAAACCTTTAATTTTCCAACTTTCGCCAAAAAGCACCAAACCAACCTACAGACCTCCAAATCCAAATCCGGACATACGCCTAAGACCATAATCACCATACGAAGCTATATGAATCATCAAAACACTATTCCGAGGTCATGTATACAAAAGCCAAACTCTGGTAAACTCTTACAACTTAAGCCTCCAACCTTGGACTAAGTGTCCCAATTCATTCCAAAACTTCCCCGAAACCAATTCACATAACTACAATACATATAAGTAAAGCATCAAATCGAGGAAAACAAGGCTAAAATACTCAAAACAACCGGTCGGGTCGTTATATTTCTATACATTCCAACCCTTATCCAAAAAGGATTCAACTCATAAAAAGATTAGCCTTATCATATCTGATACTCCAAATAAAAAAAGGGACCTTCGCACCTGAGGGGAGGTGATATAATAATAGTAAGAACTCGCATTGCTAGTTGATGCAAGCTTTGTCTAGGTGATCTGCTACTTGATTTACCTCTCTGAAGAAATGTATAATCCTAAGAGTACCCTGCTTCAGAATTTGTTGAATGTCATCAACTGTCTTGTTCATTCTATAATTACAAGCCTTCTTATCCGCAATCATTTCTGTAATAGCTAAGCCATTCTCCATACACCACTTGGTTCAAATATGGCCGCAAGAACTTCAGCAAATGTACTGGTTCTGCACTGGATAAGAAAAGAGAAGACCATAATTAAGTCACCCTTATCATCTCTAAGTATACCTCCCATGATTGCCTACCATGTTCCATCGAGACTACCATCTATGTTGGGCTTGATTGTTCCATTCTCTTGTAGATTCCAGCATATAATAGTGCATTTGGGAATTGGTTTTAATCTGATCATCTTGTCATAAAAATAGATCCAGGGCAATGTCAAGTTGTTGCTAGGGAAAGCCTCATTAATAGTAGCTTGTGTCAACAGCTAATATCTTGCACCATTCTAAATAAACAGAAGTTCTTCTTGTCACCATATTTGCATGCACTGTGTTGCTTCCATAGCTCCCAACAAATGATAATTGGGGTGATTTTCAATGTTAATTTATAAAATTCATTAACTGACCTCTCTTGACACCATGTATTAGTCGTGCTTCTGATGTTCCCCTACTGATACGTGATTCCCAAAGGTCCACCAAACAATCTCCAAATGAAGTTAGTAGCTTCCTCTTCCACAAAGACATGTTGGACAGTCTCTGTGTTTGGACACTTGCACATCTCGATATAATCTGCTTCCTAAATCTTGTGATGACTTCGTCAAATAGTAACTTTCCCAGCCAGAGTCTCCAGGTTAAGAATGAAATTTTGAATGGTATTGAACTATGCCAGACTTTATGGAGAAATGGATTCTTTGGTTTGCAGACTCTAATATTTTACCAAGCTGATTTGTTGCTATACTTCGCATTATCAATAAGGTCCCAGTAGACTTTGTCCTGAAGATCTTGTCTGCTACATCAATTGTTTCAATGTGTTTCACCAGGTGATCAGGGAGTAATTCCTCAAGATTCTCTAAATTCCATTCCACATTTTGAATATAGTACTTGACCAAAGTCTTGGTACTTTTAGGGGTATCGGGGACAGTAGCAGGTATAGGACCTTTGCCCGTCCAATTGTCCCACCAAAAGTTGCAACTTCCTGAATTCACTTGCCAGATCATATGACTCTCTGCTCTCTTTCTTACCCGAGTCAAGCTTTTCCACATGTGTGAGTTTCCTGAAACCCAAACTTTAGAAGTAGGATGAACTCTTATACAGTATTTGTGTTTTACAAAAGTATTCCATTAAGATGGTGTTAATCTAAATCCCTACCATCTTTTAGTTGAAAATACTTCACTGTATTCCTTCATGCTTTTGACTCTGACTCATCCTTCTTCGATAGGATAGTATAAGTTCCTCCATGAGCTCTAGTGATGTTTCTTTTGATTCCTATTGGACCCTCAAATGAAATTAGCAAAATGTAGCACCCTATAGGTGCCAATATGGAGACATAGCACTTAGAGTATAAGTTGGTAAAGCTTGAAGGACATGTTTGATCAAAACCATTCTCCCTTCATGAGATAGCATCTGCCCTGCTAACCATTAAGTCTTTTGATAACCTTCTGAGTCATGTTGTCAAAGTATTCTATCTTTTTCCTCCCCATATAAACTGGACACACAAGATATGTGAATAGAAACTCCTTCTCCATGAAGCCTGTACATTCTCAGAATTGATCCTTAAAGCACAAGCACTATAAAAAAAAAAGGTTATTATGGCGGTTTTCTAAACGTATTACGGCGGTTTCAAACCGCCGCTATGTGCATCAATGGCAGTTCAATAGTACGCCGATGTCACGACCCAAAATCCACAAGTCGAGATGGCACCTAACATAACCTACTAGATAAGCCAACAGTCACATAATAATAATGAAATCGAATAAACATGGTCTAATAAATCAACAGGGGAAGAATATCATAATGTATCTGAGAATAAAACCATAATAATGCTACAACCAACCCCAAAATCTGGTGTAAACGAGTACACGAGCACTACTGAATAACAAGATACAAGTAAAATCATCTAATACAACTGTTTGAATAATAGAACAGTAAAGATAGAAATAATTGAAGGAGAACATTAAGGACTCCGGACGACATAGCAACTGCCTCGTAGTCTCCCAAAGGCTGGCAATAACTCAAGTCTGAAAATCTCCTCAACCGGATGTACCTAGATCTACACACGAAGTGTAGAGTGTAGTATGAGTACAACCGACCCCATGTACTCAATAAGCATGTTCAGCTGCTATGATATCATGTTCAGCTTGTTCACATTTAAGAAGTTTAGACATGATTTAAGGTACAATGGTTAAAGCCCAACACAAATAAAATATTTCATTTAACAGCTAGCATGTGGAAGGTACACCTCTCTGCCTACATGTCAAGTATACATGTCAATCAACAATATCACGGTGGATCCATCAATACTCACACTTAGAACTGTACGGGTGCCTGACATAACTGCCCATCATCAAAGCACGTATATGAAACACTGTGCATGCTCCCACCGCTGGCAATGTCAGACTCCGAAGGGGCAGATCCTGCCTAAGCACTAATCATAATCATCTAGCTCAATAGTGAGGCCTGATGCACGCGTCGCCCCAAAACAATAACACTTAGCCCAATATGGGCCTGGCCTATACGTCACCTCAAAATCAATACCTAACCGTCTCTATGGCCCAAACTCAGTCATTTACCGCTCATGTCTCAAATAAACACATCTCAAAATACTCAGTTAATAGTATTACACATAAGAGTGATCAACAACACCAGAGGTATCAAATAAGAAATATTTGAGACAAAGATATCATGCACGGATAGAGCTTCATGACTGAGAACATGTGTACAAATAAGGCATGTAGCTCTAAGACAACAAGAATAGCCCTATCAAGTTTCAAATAAATAGCACTTAGCTTAGACATAATATCTAACATGAGTCACAGTTCAAATGGTTAAACAAGTAGGGGAAACGCAGGGATAACAAGATATGATAGCAAAACAAGCTCGGTAATAGCCTAAAGGTCTTCCCAAACCATGAACACACCGGTGCACGCACACACGCCCGTCATATAGTGCATACGTCACCCCTATATCTTTCATATAACATAGTTCAAGGGGTTAAATACCCTCAAAGTTTAGATGTGTTACTTACCTCTAAACGCGCAAATCAATACTCGAACAAGTCCTTCCAATGCGTATCAGCCTCCGAACGACTCGAATCTAGTCACGAACAACTCAATATCAACAAATAATGTCATATGAAACAACTTCAAAAAATAAAGTTTCGATCTTTATCAAAGTCAAAAAGTCAACCCTGGGCCCACACCTCGGAACCCGAAAAAATTTACAAATTCCGAACACCCACTCAATTACGAGTTCAACCATTCCAATTTCATCCAATTCCGACCTCGATTCGACCTTCAAATCCTCAATTTTCACTTTTGGAAGTTTTACCAAAAATCCCTCATTTCTTCACTTTAATTCACTAATTAATTGCTAAAAACAAAGATGGAATCATAAAAAATTAACAAATCCGAGTCAAGAACACTTACCCCTGTCCAAATCTTGAAAATCCACTCCAAAATCGTCCAAAACCAAGCTCTCTACTTCAAAATGCGATATAATACCTCTAACCCTTGAAATGGGATTTAAACATTCTGCCCAGGTATTATACATCGCGATCATGGAACCTACATTGCGATCGCGAAGAACAAATAATCACTTCCTTAAAAAATAGTCTACGTAAACATGAAGAAACAGCCGCGAACGTGATGGTTACTAGACCTGACACTTCGCAAACACGTGCACACTTGCGCGATCGCGTAAGCTTAAAGTATGACGCCCCAGCTGACACCTCCTCTACGCGAACGCGTTACCCTACTCGTTACCGTGTTGACCTGAGCCTCTCAAAGCTTCACGAACGCGATGAATAAATGACCACTGCCAATAAAAACTCTTCGCGATCGCGAAAGAGGACACCAGATGCACAGAAATCAACAGCCCAACAATGAAGGAAAATGGTTTGAAACCCATCCAAAACACACCCGAGGCCCTCCGAGACCTCGTCCAGTCGCACCAACAGGTCCTAAAACACAATACAAACTCGCTCGAAGCCTCAAAGCACATCAAACAACACCAAAAGCACTAATCACACATTGATTCAACCTTAGTAAACTAATGAACTTCCAACTTCTAAAACTAATGCCAGATCCATATCAAACAAATTCCGAATGAGCTCAAATTTTGCACACAATTCATAAATGACACAACGGACCTACTCCAACTTCCGGAGCCGAAATCCGAACCCGATGTCGACAAAGTCAACTCTCGGTTAAACCTCTCAACCTTTCAGACCTTCAACTTTCCAACTTTCGCCAAAAATAATCAAGTCAACCTACAGGCCTTCAAATTAGCATCAGGACATACTCAACTCCATTCCAGAGTCATCTACACAAAAGTCAAACTCTGATCAACTCTTCCAACTTAAGCTTCCAACCTTGAGTCTAAGTATCTCAGTTCACTCTGAAATATCCTCGAAACCAAACCAACCACGCCGACAAGTCATATGATCACAAAGGAACATAGAAGAAGCAATAAATAGGGGAACGAGGCTACAATAGACAAAACGACCATCCGGGTCGTTACATTTTCCTCCTATTAAACAAATGCTCATCCTCGAATAGGTCTAGAATAATACCTGGAGTCTCAAATAGGTGTGGATAACTGCTCCACATCTCTCGCTCGTCCTCCCAAGTAGCCTCCTCGGCTGGCTAACCTCTCCAATGAACTTTCACTTATGCAGTATTCTTTGATCTCAACTTTCGAACCTGACGGTCCAGAATGACCACGAACTCCACATCATAAGTCAAATCCCCATCTAACTAAACCGTGTTGAAGTCCTTAATATGTGCCGGATCACCATAATACTTCCGGATCTTAGAAACATGAAATACTAGGTGAACTCCGATAGACTAGGTGGCAATGCAAGCTTGTAGGCCACCTCTCCAACTCTCTAGCACCTTAAAGGGACCAATATACCGAGGGCTCAACTTGCCCTTCTTCCCGAACCTCATCACACCCTTCATGGGAAAAACTCAGAGCAACAGCTTCTTACCCACTATGTATGCAACATCACGAACCTTCCGATCAACGTAACTCTTCTACCTAGACTGCGCTGTACGAAGCCAATCCTGAATCAACTTGACTTTCTCCAAGGCATCCCGAACCAAATCAATACCCAACAACCTAGCCTCTCCTAGCTCAAACCAACCAACTAGGGAACAACACCGCCTCCGATATAAGGCCTATAAGGAGCCATCTGAATACTCGATTGGTAGTTGTTGTCATAGGCAAACTCTGCAAGTGATAAGAACTGATCCCATGAACCTCGAAATCCATAACACAGGCACGTAACATATCCTCCAAGATCTGAATGGTAAGCTCAGACTGCTCGTCGGGTGAAATATTGTACTCAACTCAACTCGTGTACCTAACTCATGCTGCACAGCTCTCTAGAAATACAATGTGAACTGCGTGCCTCGATCGGAGATAATAGACACTGCCACACCATGAAGACAAGAAATCTCACGGATATAGATCTGAGCCAGCTGCTCTGAAGAGTAGGTAATCACAACCGGAATGAAGTGGGCAAAGTTGGTCAGTCTATTCACAATAACGCATACTGCATCGAATTTCTTCAAAGTCTATGAGAGACCAACATCGAAATCCATGCTCCACCAATAGTGTTGCCTCAAATCTTGATACATCTTGGTGGCACCCGGATGAATGGAGTACCGCAGACTATGTGCCTCCTCAAGAATTAACTCATGCAGTCCATCCACATTAGGCACACAAATCCGACCCTGCATCAGCAACACCCCATTATCTCCAATAGAAACCTCCTTGGCATCACGGTGTTGCACCGTGTCCTTAAGGACAAGCAAATGGGAATCGTCATACTGACGCGCTCTGATGCGATCATACAAAGAAGACCAAGAAACCACGCAAGCAAGAACCCGGCTAGGCTCCGAAATATGTAACCTCACGAACTGATTGGCCAAAGTCTAAACATCTAATGCTAGCGGTCTCTAACCGACTGGAATATATGCAAGGCTACCCATACTCACAGCCTTTCTACTCAAGGCATCGAAAACCACATTGGCCTTCCCCGGATGATATAAAATGGTGATATCATAGTCTTTTAACAGCACTATCCACCTATGCTGCCTCAAGTTTAGATCCTTTTGCTTAAACAATTGTTGTAGACTCTGATGATCTGTGAAAACCTCAAAAGACACGCCGTAGAGATAATGCCTTCAAATCTTCAATGCGTGTACAATGGTTGCCAACTCCAAATCATGAATGCGGTAGTTCTTCTCATGGGGATTCAGTCGCGAAGCATAAGCGATCACCCTGCCCTCCTACATCAATACGCACCCGATGCCAACCGCAAAGCATTACAATAAATTGTATATGAACCCAATGCTGACGGCAAAACTAGAACTAAAGTTGTGGTCAAGGCAGTCTTGAGCTTTTGAAATCTCTCCTCACACTTATAGGACCACCTGAATGGGGAACCCTTCTAGGTCAATCTAGTCAAAGGTGCAGCAATGGATGAGAAACCCTCCATAAAACAACGATAATACCCGGCCAGCCCATGAAAACTCCGAATCTCAGTAGCTGAAGAAGGTCTGGGCCAACTCTGAACTACCTAATCTTCTTCAGATCTACCTTGATCCCCTTACTAGACACCACGTGGCCCAAGAACGCCACTGAATCAAGTCAAAACTCACACTTGGAGAATTTAGCATAAAGTTTCTTCTCCCTCAAGATCTGGAGTACAATCCTCAAATGTTGCCCGTGCTCCTCCTGGCTGCGTGAGTACACTAATATGTCGCCATGAATACAATGATGAATGAATCAAGATATGGTTGGAATACACTATTCATCAAGTACATAAAGGCTGTTGGGGCATTAGTCGTCAGCCCAAACGGTGGGTCCTTAATGCCGTTTTCAAAATATTAGAATACCAAATCTAAAACAGATGATACCCTGACCTCAAATTAATCTTCGAAAACACCCTCGCACCCTGAAGTTGGTCAAATAAGTCATTAATGCGTGGCAAAGGATACTTGTTCTTAATGGTAACTTTGTTCAACTGTCTGTAATCAATGCATATCCGCATAGTACCATCCTTCTTCTTCACAAATAGAACCATGGCACCCCAACGCTACACATTGGGCCTAATAAAGCCTTTATCTAAAACTCCTGAAGTTGTTCCTTCAATTCCTTCAACTCTACTAGTGCCATAAGATATGGTGGAATAGATAAGGCTGGGTGCTCGGCACTAGATCAATACCAAAATCAATGTCTTTGTGGGGTGGCATGCCCCGCAGATCTACAAGAAAGAGCATCTAGAAAGCCTCTTACTACCAGAACAGACTCAATGGTGGGAGTATCAACACTAATATCCCTCACAAAGGCCAAATATTCCAGACATCCCTTTTCAACCATCCATTGAGCCTTCAAATATGAAATCACTCTACTGGGAACATAATCCAGGGAATCTCTCCACTCAACCCTAGGCAACCCCAACATTGCTAAGGTCACGGTCTTGGCATGGCAATGCACTATAGCATGACATGGTGACAACAAATCCATTCCTAAAATCACGTAAAATCAACCATGCTAAGCAGTAAAAGATCAACTCTCATCTCACACACGACTGATATACACGGTCCACAACAATAGAATTACCCACAAGCATAGATACAAGAACAGGTGTAACTAAAGAATCACGGGGCATATCTAAATAATGAGCAAACTACAATGACACATATGAATAAGTGGAACCATGATCAAATAATACTGAAGTATCCCTATGGCATACTGAAACAAGACCTGTGATCACAGCGTCTGAAGCAACTTCCTCTGGTGACCTCCCTCTCTAGGGCGACCTCGACCCGTACGACCACCACACCAAGCTGGTTGAGTGGGTGGTATAGCAACTAGTGCAGGGGTCATAGACTGGCCTCCCTACTGCATTGGACCTCTGTAGTGATGGGGACAATATCTCCTCACATGCCCCAACTCTCTATAGTCATAACAACCTCTAGCTAGAAATGACGGTGGGGCCTGAATCGGACCCCGAGAACTAGAATAACCACTGGAAGAACCCACTACCGATGAACCTTGAATTGATGGAGCATGGTACGAGCTCTGAGCTGGAAGTGCACTGAAAGATGACTGACCCAGACGAGCATTGTATGAACCATGGCTAACTGATGCCCCACGATGAATCATACGAGCCATCTGAGCAAGCCTATAAAGACGACCTCTGCTGTGATGTGACTGACCTCGGAATGAGATACCATTAAAACCACCTGAACCACGGTGCATCTTGCCCTCCTATTCTTTGCGCTCAAGCCTGCGAACCAACTCCAAGTGCCTGGCAATCTCGACTACCTAGTCAAACCTAGCATCCAGCTCGGCCTCTCGACCCAGATTATAACGTAAATCATAGCGGAGGCCGTCAATGAACCTTCTGATCCTCTCCCTCTCAGTGGGAACCAACCATATAGCATGACGGGCCAAATCCACGAATCTTATCTCATAATGAGTCATAGTCATATCCCCCTAGCGTAGCTGCTCAAAATATCTATGCAGCTCCTCCCTGCGAATATGTGGGACAAACTTCTCTAAAAAGAGAATGGAGAACTCATGCCATGTAAGTTGCGGTGCCAACTGGCCTGCTCAACTCATAGGCCTGCCACCATCTGTAAGCTGCCCTTGTCAACTAAAAACTGGTAAATGCAACTCCACTAGTCTCCAAAATACCCGTTGTGCGAAGAATTCGCTGACACTGGTCTAGAAAATCCTGGGCATCCTCTGACTACTCCCCGCTGAACTCTAGAGGCTTAAGCCTCCCAAACTGCTACAGTCTCTTCTGCTCCTCATCACTCATAGGTGGACCAACCTTGGCCCGAGCAGCAGCAACCAGCTAGGCTAGTAGTTCCCCCTGTGTTTAGAGTCCCTAAGCTATTTGCTCTGGAGTACGAGCGGTGGGAGTCTGGGCACCTCCCCCGGCCTGTGAGGCGCCTGATGCAGCTGGAATGGAAACCGCCTGAGCTAGGCTTGTGCACATAGTTAAATCTAGGCTAAGGCCTCCGAAAGGCCAGGAATAACGATAGGCACTACTGGTGCTTGAGCATGCCCCGCCTGCTCAACAACATCGTGTACCTGCTCCCCAACTGAAGCGGCCGGTGGCTTCACATGTGCTGTCTGGTTGTTGTAAGAGCCACACCTCGGCCTCTAACGCGGCCCCGGCCTCTTGCAGCCTTAACTGGCGGTACTGGTGGCCGGCTGCCTAATCCGGTCGTACGTTTCCTCACCATCTATGAGAGAATAGAAGAGTCAAGGTTCAAACTTTGAAAATAACAAATTTGCATGATATGAATGCAAGAAAGTGAAGCTTCCTAATAGTTCGGTAGCCTTTTGAAGATAAGTACAGATATCTCCGTACCGATCCACAAGACTCTACTAAACTTGTGTATGACTCGTGAGACCTAAGCAACCTAGTGCTCTGATACCAACTTCTCACGATCCAAAATTCACAAGTCGAGATGGCACCAATCCAACCCGCTAGGTATGCCAACAGTCACATAATAACAATGAAATCGAATAAACAAGGTCTAATAACTCAGCAGCGGAAGAATATCATAAAGTATCTGAGAATAAAACCATAATAATGCTACAACCAACCCCAAAATCTGGTGTCAACAAGTACACGAGCACTACCGAATAACCAGATACAAGTAATATCCTCTAATACAACCGTCTGAACAATAGAACAGTAAAGATAGAAATAACTTAAAGACAACTTCAAGGAAAGTGGACGACATAGTAGCTACCTCGTAGTCTCCCAAAGGATAGCAACAACTCAAGTTTGGGAATCACCTCGACCGGATTACCTGGATCTGTACACGAAGTGCAGAGTGTAGTATGAGTACAATCGACCCCATGTACTCAATAAGCAACAACACTAACCTTGGGTTGAAAGCAGTGACGAGCTCAAAACAATAGTCAATGCCAATATCAATAACCAGTAACAGTTCAGAATACAAAGAAACAACCGCATAAACAAATAGCTCAATGATATCATGTTCAGCTTGTTCACATTTAAGAAGTTTAGACATGCTTTCAAGTATAACGGTTAAAGCCCAATACAGATAAAATATTTCTTTTAACAGCTAACTTGTGGAAGGTACACCCCTCTGCCTACATTTCAAGTATACATGTCAATCAATAATATCACGGTGGATCCGTCAATACTCACTCACACTTAGAACTGTACGGGTGCCTGGCATAACTGCCCATCATCAAGGCACGTATACGAAACACTGTGCATGCTCCCACTGCTGGCATGTCAGACTCCGGAGGGGTTGATCCTGCCCAAGCACTAATCATAATCATCTAGCCCAATAGTGAGGCCTGATGCACGCGTCGCCCCAAAACAATAACACTTAGCCCAATATGGGCCTGGCGTATGCATCACCTCAAAATCAATACCTAACCGTCTCTATGGCCCAAACTCAGTCATTTACTGCTCATGTCTCAAGTAAACACATCTCAAAATACTCAGTTAACAGTATTACACATAAGAGGGATCAACGACACCAGAGGTATCAAATAAGAAATATTGAGACAGAGATATCATGCACGGATAGAGCTTCATGACTGAGAACATGTGTACAAATAAGGCATGTAGCTCTGAGACAACAAGAGTAGCCCTATCAAGTTTCAAATAAATAGCACTTAGCTTAGACATAATATCTAACATGAGTCACAGTTCAAATGGTTAAACAAGTAGGGGAAACGCAGGGATAACAACATATGATAGCAAAACAAGCTCGGTAATAGCCTAAAGGTCTCCCCAAACCATGAACACACGGGTGCACGCACACACGCCCGTCATATAGTGCGTACATCACCCCAATATCTTTCATATAACGTAGTTCAAGGGGTTAAATACCCTCAAAGTTTAGATGTGTTACTTACTTCTAAACGCGCAAATCAATACTCGAACAAGTCCTTCCCACGCGTATCAGCCTCCGAACTACTCGAATCTAGTCAAAAACAACTCAATATCAACAAATAATGTCATATGAAACAACTTCAAAAAATAAAGTTTCGATCTTTTATCAAAGTTAAAAAGTCAATCCAAAAAGTCAACCCCGAGCCTACACCTCAGAACTCGACAAAATTTTCAAATTCCAAACACCCACTCAATTATGAGTTCAACCATACCAATTTCATCCAATTCCGACCTCGATTCGAACTTCAAATCCTCAATTTTCACTTTTGGAAGTCTTACCAAAAATCTTCTTCACTTTAATTCACTAATTAAATGCTAAAAACCAAAAATGCAATCATGAAATAATAACAAATCAAGTCAAAAGCACTTACCCCGGTCCAAATCTTGAAAATCCCCTCCAAAATCGCCTAAAATCGAGCTCTCTACGTCAAAATATGAATAATAACTCTAACCGTAGAAATGGGATTTAAACATTCTGCCGAGGTATTATACATCGCGATCGCGAAGAACAAATATCACTGCCCTCAAAAATAGCCTACGTGAACGCGAAGAAACAGTCGTGAACGTGATGGTTACCAGACTTGACACTTCGCAAACGCGTGCACACCTATGCGATCACGTGGGCTTAAAGCCTAACGCCTAACTGACACTTCCTCTATGCGGACGTGTTACCCTACGCGCGACCGCGCTGACCCGAGCCTCTCAAAGCTTCACGAATGCGAGCTTAATATCGCGAACGCAATAAATAAATGACCGCTGCCAGTTGCAACTCTCCGCGACCACGTCTCTTTTTTCGCGATCGCGAAAGAGGAAACGAGATGCACAGAAATCAACTGTCCAACAATGAAGGAAAATGGTTTGACACCTATCCGGGACACACTCGAGGCCCCCAAGACCCCGTCCAATCGCACTAACAGGTCCTAAAACACAATACGAACTCGTTCGAAGCCTTAAATTGCATCAAATAACACCAAAATCACGAATCGCACATCTAATCAAGCCTAATAAACTAATGAACTTTCAACTTCTAAAACTAATGGGCCGAATCATATTAAACCAATTTCGAGTGAGCTTAAATTTTGCACATAAGTCATAAATGACACAACGGATCTACTCCAACTCTCGGAACCAAAATCCGAACCTGATATTGACAAAGTCAACTCTCAGTCAAACCTCTCAACCTTCTAAACCTTCAACGTTCCAACTTTCATGAAACATATCAAATCAACATCCGGACATACTCCTAAATCCAAAATCACCATACAAAGCTATTTGAGTCATCAAAACTTCGTTCTGGAGTTGTCTACACAAAAGTCAAACTTCAGTCAACTCTTCCAACTTAAGCTTCCAACATTGGGTCTAAGTGTCCCAATTCATTCCGAAACACCTCCGAAACCAAACCAACCACCCTGCAAGTCACATAATCACAAATTAACATAGAAGAAGCAATAAATAGAAAAATAATGCATAAACTGGCGGTTTATTTGTTGCACATTACTAGGTTCCTAACCGCCATAACTCTATGTAATGGCATCATTAACACTATTTAATCGTGTGGTTTTGACCCACCATAATTCATATTCAACCGCCATAATCTTTAAGCTTTCTTGTACATTCTTTATTCAATTTGTACAATTTTATTCTTTTACATTTTTCACTCTATTATCACCCCCATCTATTATATTAAAATTGGTTGTTGCTTTTATATTAGTTTGACACAAACATAAAAGAACTATCAATACAGTAAAAAACTCATCTTATATATGGAAAATATTAGCAATTCAAAATTTACAGAAATGTAATAAAGTAGTGGTACTTTACATCCGTCAAACACAAGTAGAAAAACATCTATAATGGAAATAATGTCCAATGAGCACTCGTATGATCAACGTTGTTACTTCCAGTGACAATTTTATTGGATTTAAGGTGATGGAGCTCCAATTCAATACAATGCCTGCAAAATGAATTAAACAATAACGAATACGTAATCAGAACTCAATCATGATGTATACCAAAGAAAACATTCTTTCTATTCCAATTTGCAAGGAATTCAGATGGAACACATGCACTATTACCTGAGTCATAAGGCATAACTAGAGTCGTTGATACATAACTCTATCCTAAAAGAACTAGTTTTATCAGTACAAATGATGATAAAATCACGATATACCAAATCTAATAAAAAGACAAATCTTTAAGAAACAACTCTTCTTCTCAAAAGATCCTAACTGATATTAGTAAAACAAGAATCGCATGATAACGACATGAAATCCTTATAACAAGTTAAGCAAAGAAATCTTAAACTCAAAAAAGCAATGCATAAGATCCATTTGTTTTCAAATTGACCACACTCCATACACATTTGCCAAGTTTTAAAAATTGCAACTTACAGTAAAAGGGAGTATGCAACTTCTTGAAAGATGGTTATGCAGTCATTCATAGATATAGATGGAGCATTTCATGATATTCAAAAATAGAAATAGTGTAACATATAACCAGATGGAGGGACTAACAACAACGCATAGAAAGAACTGACAAGAATAAAAGCAATGCATACAATAAAATATAAACTTGTGTTACTGAGAGAATTAACTATTACACACAGTTCAAGAGCAACAACAACAGTAGGTTCATTTAACAAGAACATCTTCAGAGAATCAACAGAAAGACCACTATAAACCTGCAGGAAGTAAAGCTTGTCAATCTAGATAACCTCAAAGTGCAATAAGCATGAAAGATAAATATCAATTATAAAACTAGTAAATCTCTCACCAAGCAGAGAGTCCGAACCTTTCTACTACACACTGCATTATATTCTAGACCCTCAACGACAATGTCACTACAACACCTCTAGAAAATCAAGAGATTTCAATACATAAAAGACAACATTAGACCGATATATGATAAGAAACAAATAATTCAAAAGGAGGAACATCACCAGCTAATTTTTTCTAGGGGCAATAACTTGAAGAAATAAATAGCAGTTATTTGTCATAGTCCAGCAACTTCATAACTTGATAAGCTGATAGAATATGATGCTAATGGCATCCAAGCACCTTAAGTGTCCTCTTCGGATTGTCATACTCTTCATCAGCCATCACTGGCTTTGAATATATATACATAAATCATAGGAGTTTACAAAATCCTAGATTTCTCATGGCATGCATTATGAAGAATCGCTAGCTGTTAATATATCTATTGTGAAGGACCAAAGAGAGAATCATACAGAGATCATATCCTCAAGGTTTTGGATATTGTCTAATAGACAAAAATTATACAATACCTAAGCATGACAACACTGCTCCCCTCCCATATTTATTTTTCCTTAAGTTTATCATATTCCCCAATTGACAAGATGGCTTTTCCTTCATAATAAAATGCTTGCAATGCAGAGCAAGGAATGAATGTTGTTTAAATTTGTAGTGCTCATTCTCCTTAAGGTTATCAAATTCCTCATTTTGTACTTGTAGGGCTCGAAGTGACGCTTACTAATTAAGCAAGCCATGTGTCATATTCACAACGAAATAAAAATATAACAAAAATCAGTTTAAAGTTATAAATAAGTAATGAAGAATAGTAGGTACGAAACAGAACCAAAATGAAAAAATAAAAGGAAGAACATATTTACCCTTTGAGCGAAACGGATCTTAGGGCGGATTTTGTATTTACATAGCATATATTTCTTTTAAAATGTATTTACCCTAGGAGTGTGACTCAATGAACTCGTCAAGCCACAACCCTGAACATAGCAGCGAAGCAACAAACCAAAACAAATAGCCACCTAACTGGAGCAGCGGTGCCGGCAGTGAAACGAGATGTCACAACCCGAAATCTTAAATGCGGGCAGTGATGGTGCCTAACACCGAATGTCAGGAAAACCAACATAAACAGATAATATAAATAAAATAAAAAAAGCAATAGATATATGATAACTGATCAAAGGCATAACATAAACCATCCCAAGATTTTGGTGTCACAAGTACATAATCGTCTAGATCTAGCTAAATACATGATTTGAAAGAAATTACATCATTGTCCGAAATAAAATGAAAACAGTACAAGAAATAGGAAAGTGACTCCAAGACCTACGAATGGAATGCAGCTCTACCTCGAATTAAAGACTGGTATCTGCTAAGCGCCTCTCTGGACTCCGGTGGTACTAATGTTAAAATCTGCACAAGAAGTGCAAAAGTATAGTATGAGTACAACCGACCCAATGTACTCAAGACACCTACTATAAACCAGTGCAGATATATACATAAAGCGACGAAAATAAGAAGTAAAGCATTAAAAGTAATTACTGGGTAGGGCATATAAAAGGGGACAACAATCGAAATAATAAGTACATAATCACCAAGTAAGTCTCTTTTTGAAATAAGCAACGAAACCACCAGGTTAAACTCACAATCCAAGTATCACGTAGAAGCAATGAAATCATCAAATTGCACGGCATCACCCTTCGTGCTTTTACTCTCATCCTCACTATATAATATAAATGTAGTTGCACGGCATCACTCTTCGTGCTTTCACTCTCATCCTCACCATGTAATATATAAATAAAGCATGTTCAGGGCATCACCGTTCGTGTTTTTATTCTCATCCTCATGTGATAATGATAATAGAGCAGTCAAGTGCACGGCATCACCCTTCAGTTTTTAATCCTCATATTCACTCAATCAATAATAACAATACGCAAATATGGCACGGCAACACCCTTCGTGCTTTTCACTCTTCCATACCAAGCAACATTAATAACTCAAAGTATCAAGTAAGGTAGGAAGCAAATTTTAACTTCAACCATGGTGCTAGAATAAGTAAATTCAACTTTCAACATCACAACAACCTCAACTTGAGCATAAACACGAAAGCGAACAGTTAAGATTAAACAATCTAGCTAAGGCATGGAAGGCATAATAAATGAAACAACATGGTAAAAATAAGATAAATTTTACTCGCATGCTTTAACCCATGGCAACATACATATATTAGTCACCTTGTATATACGTCGTCCCCACACACAGTTCACGTAGCAAATAGACCCAACAAGTCCTAATTTCCTCAACCCAAAATTAACCACGACACTTACCTCTTTTCGCAATCAAATCAAAAATCAATCACAGCCTTGCCTTTCGAACAAGCCTCACTAACCAAGTCTAGCCAATTATAGCTGAACAATTTAAAATAAGCTTTAGAAACTACCCACGAATGAAAAATGTTCAATCTTTGATCAATTATGAAAAAGTTAACAAAAGTCAACCCCGGGCCCGCTTGGTCAAAATCCGAGATTCGGATCAAAATCCGATTACCCATTCACCCCCGAGCTCGGTTATGTCATTTTTTTAAAATTCAACCTCGATTTGAAGTCTAAATTCTAATTTTACAAAATCCCTAAGTTCTACCCAAAACCCATAATTTTTACCATGAAATTCATAGATTTGATGTTAAAAATTTATGAAAAGTAATTAAAATTGATTAAAAACTAGTTAAAGATGCTTACCAATAAACTTGGGAAGAAAAAGTTATTCAAAAATCGCCTCTAGAGAACTTAGGGTTTAAAAATGGTGTAAAATGAGCTAAGTCCTAATTTTTCCTCTTTTACCCAGCAACAGAAATAAGAGACACCGATCGCATCTGTGATCTGTGCATCAGACAGTCAGACGTCGCAAATGCGACAAAAATCTCGCAAATACGAAGTTTGCGAAGCTGCAAGCCCCCAGCTCCAAGTCGCGAAAATGACTCCAAGGTCAAAAATGCAACCACCCACAGCCCGTAAATGCGATCATATCTTCGCATTTTCAAAGTCAATAGCCCTTCCTAGATATCGCATTTGCGAGTCCGACTTCATAAAAACGGAACTCGCAATTGCGAACAGGTCATCGCAAATGCAAGACCTGCAGACCTAAAGCACCAGCAGATAGCATCAGCAATCCCAAACCATTCCGCAATGCACCCGAAATACACTCGAGCCCCAGGGACACCAAATCGAACATTCACACAAGGGTAATAATATCCTACAAACTTGCTCGCTACCTCAAATCATCAAAATAACATCAAATAATAAGATTCGATCATCAAAACTCAAGATTTTAACTTGAAAACTCAATTTTCACAATTTTCACATAATGTACCGAGATGCGCTCTGGGTCACCTCGGATCCCAACCAAACATGAGTACAAGTCCAAAAATATCATACAAACCTACCAAAATCGTCAAAATACCGATCCGAGGTCGTTTACTAAAAATATTGACCATGGTCGACTCTAACCTTATTTTAAGTTTAAAACATTTTCTTTAAAATTTTATATAAAAGCTTTCCGAAAAATGACACGTACCATGCACGCAAATCAATAAATATCAAGTGAAGCTATGGGAGGTATGAAAATACTAAAATTAAGTCTATTACTCAAAATGACGTATCGGGTTGTCATACGAGCATACCAAATCTAAAAGAATCAACATAAAGCACCTAAATTTATAGATCAAATATGTTACAAAAATAAGGCTGCAAAAATCAGAAATAAATAGAGGAACAAAGAGAAACCTGAGATCTGGTAAGAATACTGAAAAGCGAAGCAATGACCTACCACGGCATATCTAATAGAAAGGTAGGAAATGGGAGAGAATGAGAGAAGGCGAAGGGGAAAATCTCGAAGAGCAAATGGATTAATATATTAATAATTGAGAAAACATATAGCTGTGGCTAAAACTGCCATTTTATCCAACAAATTCCACTTTAACCATAAGTATTATGGCAGTCTAAAAATCACCACAATTTTTTTTTTTAGATTAAATAGAGATTTTATTACTTAGAAACAGAATACAAAAAGGAGGGGGACATGGACCTTACCTCCCAAAATAAAGTACATGTGCTTATGGTCATCTTAAAGTGTTGACAATAAGTACCCAAATAGTAGTAAGAGGTTAGACCTATGGTATTGCAACAATTGCCCAATTTATGGTAGGCAGCCGTATGTATAAATTTTCCTAAGTCAGCTATACAAAAAAGTACATATGTTCCTATTCTGACTAAATGGATGTGAGATTCAATCACCCCTATGTGCCTCTGACAGATGTCAATGCTGTCACGAGGTTGCAAAAAGATATCAAAAGGGCGCGAGTTATCTTCATTTTTGCCTAGTCGAAAATATACATCCTTGTGTTTCATGAATCTGCATTGTTGTGTTGGTGAAGCTGCTGGCTGTGCTTGTTTGTGATTTCTTGTGATTAAACTGCTACTGTTATGTGATCTGCTGCTGGTGTTGATGGTGTATTGCTTTGCCTGTTGCTGGTGTGTCATTCCATTCTTGTGTGTTTCTTTGTCTTCTTTCCCTGTTGCTTCCTGCTCTGTGAGTGCATATGGTGGATTGTGTGCTGTTGGCTGGTCCTCTTCAAGGCTGATATTGTTGCTGTTTATTTTGTCTTTGTTGTGGATTAAGCTGATTGATGTGTGTTACTTTTGATGTTGTGCTCTTGCAGATTGCTGTTGATGCTCTGGTTTGTTTTATTGATTGAGTATGTTGATAAAGCTGCTTTTGCTGTCTTGTTGTGCTTGTTGCTTCTTGTGTGCTGCTGTTGTTCCTCCTTTTTCTTAGTGCCTGCTTGTGAAGCTGTTTGCTGAAACTGCTGCTGTTGTCTTGCCTTGTGTGTTGATGAAATGAGGTGTTGTTGTCTACTGTGTGCTACTTTTGATAATTGACCTTTATGTGAGTCTGCCTGTAGCTTGCTTCCCTTACTGATACGATGTGTTTGTGTACAATTGTGCTCCCTGTGGCTGGCTGGTAAGTTCCATAATGATTGACAGAAATGCAAGAGATTGAGTACTGAGAGTACTAATACCACACCTTGCATTTGTGTCAATAATCTGGTTCTTATCTAGTCATTTGCATTATTGTAGATACTGTTATATTCAGTATGTGGATGCTGCTATTGGCATTTGTGTGT
This sequence comes from Nicotiana obtusifolia, assembly GCA_002018475.1. Lineage (NCBI taxonomy): Eukaryota > Viridiplantae > Streptophyta > Magnoliopsida > Solanales > Solanaceae > Nicotiana > Nicotiana obtusifolia. The sequence continues at coordinate 95,170 of MCJB01018473.1, read as the reverse complement.
GTTTGAGTGCTGTTTTTGAGAGGATTGATTAAGACTGCTGGAGTTTTGTTTTGGGCCTCTCTATATTGGTCAGTTTTGACAACCCTACTGTTCTTTCCTTTTCTGATATAGAAGTCCTTTGTTGTATCCTTTGATAGTCTCATTTGCCTCTGTGTGGTCAGGTGTATGTTGGTCACCTCTTGTTTCCTATTGGTATGCATCTAGTTGATGTCTCTTTCTGTGTCGTGCATCATTGCTGTCCAAAGAGTGTTGTATGCTTTGCTCTGTTTCTGTCCCCTTCCTGTTAAGTCAGCTGCCAGTTGATGTATCCTACAAGGCAAAAGGATTATTAGTGTGTGGTTGTCTTCTTTGGAAGTGTCTGTCTGCTTCTGCTTGTAACTGCTTGACCACTGTATTCCTAGCAGCAGTTTGCATCTCCCCATTACTGATGTCCTCAGAAATCTTGTTGAAAGTGTGCTAATATCTTGATGTTGCTGGCTTTGCTGTGTCATGAGTTGTCTAGTGATTTCCTTGTATTGCACCTCCTCCTTATATCTGGGCCTCTGCAAAGCATCTGGTTGGGTAGCATTGTTGTTTTCTTGATTTTGTGCAGGATATGTGTCTGCATTTTTGTTCCTGCTAACTTTCTTCCTTTCCCCTGCTTTCTTTAATGCAAGTTGCTTTATTTTATCCTGCTGATACTGCTGCCCCTGCTGTGGTATTCTTTCTGCTCTCCAATTCCCCAGAAGTAGTGATATCAGCAGGTGTTGTGTTTGTTTGTCCTCCCCTTTCCTGCTAAATCCCAGCAATGGTGAAGAATTTTGTTGTTTGATCTGTGCTGCTTGTTTCAGATCCTTGGCTTGATCAGTGTGAGAAAATGCAGGTTTGTCCAATGGTATTGGTGCTGACAGTGTACTGTGGATTATTGTTGCTGTTCTGGTTGGCTATTGGTGTTGGTATTTTTGAGCTTGTTCTTTGCTTATTATTATGTGCTGTTGGAGCAGTTGATATTAATGTGTTCCTTCCTGCTTCTCTTTCTTCCTGCACACAACAAGAAAACTGTTAGAAAGCCCTGTAAGATGAGTTATGTGCTTACTGTGATACCAGTATTTTCTCCCTCTCTGCATTGTGATGAGCTATTGATGCTGGTGTTGCTAAGATTGTTTATTGGTTGTTGTAGTATGCTGCTAGAGCTGCTGGGATTTATCATTTTCAGTCTGTTCTTCCTCTTTGATGCAGTCAACAGAAAGGTTGTTAGGAAGTATTGCAAATGAACTCATTTTTCTACTGTTATACCAGATTTTCATCCCTCTTTGTTCATCCATGTGCTCATTGTTGAGGTCATGCCCTGATATGTATTGACACAGTGTGCAACTTGTTATTTTGCTACCTTCACTCTTATGTATGGGCATTGTGATTTATCAGCATTCAGGATTCTTCTACCTAGTGAGTCAAGTTGGCAGAAATTGTGGCACTCAATTCTTCAAAATTCCAGTGCATAGTTTGCTAGGTGATCAGCCAGCCTGTTCCCTTCCCTATATGTGTGAGTTACTATTAGCGTGAGGGATTCTTTAAGTTGGATCTCTTCTACTTGGTCAGCTATGCACCAGAGTGGTTTCCAAATGCCATTTATGATGTTGTTTAGTAGCATGGAATCTGTTTGTAGCCATATGTGAGAAAAACCTTGTGTTTTGCAGTAGCTCAAAGCTTCAGTGATGGTTGTTGCTTCTGCTACTGTGTTTGTTCCCTCTGTGCTTTCTGTGCCAAGTGCATATTGTAGCTCCCCTGTTTCATTTCTCACACAGTATCCTATTGAACTTCTTCCAGGATTTCCTTTTGATGTTCCATCAGTGTTGACCTTTACCCATCCTTGCATGGGGAATTCCCATATGACTTTACTGAAGTTTAGTCTTGGGGTGTAGTTTTCCAGCATGTGTATGAGGTCATGCCATTTGTGTGGGGCATTGATTCCTGGCTTTCTGGTTTTGACTAGGGCTTGTAGTGCTGTGGAGATTTGGTATATAACTCTGCCAGCTGAGAATGGTTCTCCATGCTTGCAGCTATTTCTTCTTTTCCAGAGTTCCCATACAATGCATGAAGGAAGTGCCTGCAGCACTGGTTTGATTCTATTGACTATTTTGTGTTGTCCAACATTTTGTTATTGCTTGATGGAAGGTTAGTCCATCGAGTGTTCCTGCTCTTTGCAAAAAATATTTCCATACCTTGGTAGCAGTGATGGAAGTGAAGAAGAGATGTACCATGGTTTCTTCCTTTGGTTCAGTGCAGCACCAACATCTTGAAGGCAGTTGGTAGCCCCATCTTTTCATGAGGTCGTCTAGTGGCAATTTTGCTCTCCAGACTCTCCACATGAAGAAAGCAATCTTGAAAGGAAGCCCTTTAACCCAGATCATCTTATATGCTCTTCTTGGTTCTTCTCTTCTTCTGAGATATTCCCAAGCAGTTTTGACTGTGAATTGTCCTTGATTCTGTAGCATCCAGTATGGGATGTCTAGAGTGTCTCCCATGTTTGGAGGCTTTATTGAAGTTGCTATGTGTTCTACCATTTCTTGTGGCAAAGATTCTGACAGTTGTTGCATATTCCAGTTATCATTTTGTAGGACATTATTCACATTATGAATTGATTCATCAATTGGGAAGTTTGCTGGCACTATGAAGTAGAGTGCTCCCAGTCTAGTCCAATTGTCATACCAGAAGAGTGAGGATCCCATTTTGATTTTCTAGGTGATTTGATGTTCTATGATCTCTCTGCATTCTAGCATTTTCTTCCATGTTTGTGATCCTCTTTTCCATGGAACAATTACTGCGTTAAGTTTTTTGCAGTATTTTTGACACATGTATGCACTCCAGAGGCTTGGCTTAGTTCTGAAATTCCTCCACAATTTACAGAAGAGGGCTTTGGACATGTCGTGTAGGGATCGAAATCCTGCTCCTCCTTCCTCACAAGGAATGCATAAGTTATTCCATGAAGACCAGTGTCTGTTGTTACCTCCCATTGTGCTACTCCAAAAGAATTGTGCAAAGAGTTTGTGAAGGTTGTTGATTACTTGCTTTGGAGGGTTTACTACTGATAGTAAATGTACTGGCATGCTTTGCAATACATGTTTAATCAGTATAGCTCTGCCTCCAATTGAAAGTAGTTTGCCTTTCCAAGATTGCAGTCTGTCTCGTACCTTATTAACTATGTCCTGATAGTATATGATCCTTCTTCTGGAGTAGTATATAGGGCAGCCTAGGCAAGTGAATGGAAAGTCCTATCTTCTGATGCCTATAATTCTTTCTACTTTTGATGTTACCTCTGTGTTAGCCGACTGATGCATATAAATGGCAGATTTACTTTTGTTGATTAGCTGACCTGAAGCTGCTTCATATGCACACAGAACCTCCATTATCAGTTGTAGTGAGGTGGCATCAGAAGACGAGAAGATGATCATATCATCTACATAAGACAGGTGATTGATTTTTGGGCTCCATTTGGGCATTCCAAAGCCACTGAAGTAGGGATTTTGGTGAAGTGCATTCAGTCCCTTCGAAAGAGCTTCAGCAGCTAGGATGAACAGAGTAGGTGATAATGGATCTCCTTGTTTGACACCTCTTGTCGATTTGAAGAAACCATGAGGTTGACCATTGATAAGGATTGAATACCAGTTGTTACCCATGATGTCAAAGATCATGCCAATGAAGGTTTCATTAAAACCCATTTTCCTTAGAACTTTAGTCATGAATGTCCAGGATAATCTATCGAATGCCTTGGTCATGTCCAGCTTGATGACAACATTTGGCCCTGCTCTTGTTCTTTGCCCTATGTCAGTAATGATTTCCTGTGCTAGGAGAACATTTTCAACTATTGTTCTGCCCTTCACAAATCCTACTTGCTCTTGGGAGATGAGAAAAGGTAGTATAGCAGGCATCCTTTCATGTATGATTCTCGAGAAGATCTTATTGATGAAGTTGCTAAGACTTATGGGCCGCAAGTCAGAAAATGTCTCTATCTCCTTTTTCTTAGGAATAAGGACCAAATTTGTGTGAGTTACACATTTTGGTAAGTGTCTTCCTGAGAAGAAAGCTGCGACCATGTTTTGTATGTCATCTCCTATAATTCCCCAGCAAGTTTGGTAGAAGGAACCTGCGAAACCATCTGGTCCCCCTGCACTTTCCCCATTCAAGCTAAAAACAGCTTGCTTGGTTTCTTCTTTTGTTGGTATTCTGGTCAGTTCTGCATTCTGTTGTGTGTCAATCACTTGCTGTATGTTGTCCAAAATTCTGAAATCAGAGGGAGGTATTCTTTCTGTGAATTGATCTTTGTAGAAGTTGATGGCTTCTTCCACAATTAGTTCCTCCTCCTCAATCCATATGCCAACACTGTTTTGGATTCTTCTTAACTGAAGTCTTTTGCTTCTGCCATTCACTTGAGCATGGAAGAATTTGGTGTTTCTGTCACCATCTTTAAACCAAGCCATTCTTGCTTTTTGTTTCCAAAATTGTTCTTCTATAGCTAGGTGCCTGATCATCTGTGCTTGTACCTTTTGTAGACTTTCTCTGTTTTGTGCAGTTGGTCTTTCTTCAAAATGTTTTTCATGTACTAAAACCACTTCTTCCATGCTTGCTATGTTTTGGAAAATATCTCCATACGTTGCTTTGCTCCAAAGGGATAGTGCTCTTTTCAGTTTTTTGAGCTTGTAGTTGAAGAGAATGAAGGGGTCGCCATGAAAGTCTGCTTGCCAATTCTCTCTTACCACTGCTTCAAATGTTTCCTTCTTGTTCTAGAAGTTAAGGAATTTGAAAGGCTTCCTGATTGTTTTTGATTCCTTGTCAAATTGCAGGAAGAGGGGACTATGATCCGAGCCAATTTTGGGCTGATGTGTGATATCAATTTTTGGAAAAGCTTGCTGGAAAATTTGATTTGCTAAGCATCTGTCTAGCCTTTTGAATATGCAGTCCTCATCAGCTCTCCCATTCTACCATGTGAAGATACTCCCTTTAAACCCCAAATCTGTTAAACTACAGATGTTGATGCAATGATTGAAGTCGTCTACCTCATTGAAAGGGACTGGTAGGCCACTAAAATTTTCTTCTTGATCACAGATGACATTGAAATTACCCCCTACTAGCCAAGGTGCTATTATGTTTTGAGCCAAGGTATACAATGAATCCCACGGCTCTTTTCTTTCTGTTGAGGTGCATTTGGCATAGACTAGTGTGAGGATGAGTTCCATTTTTGTTTCCATGTGAAGGAGCTTCAAGGTGAGTTGTTGTATTGTATCTGACAGTATTGTGATCCCATATGCATTATCAATGAATGCCCAGATTTTAGTGGAGACATTTGCAATAGCTTGTGACAGACCAATTCTTCTTCTGTATTGTTCCATTTTCCTGAGTTGCTGCATTGGCTCCATGATGCCAATAAATTCAAAATGATGTTTATTATGAAGTGTGATCATTCTTTCAAATTCTTGCATTGTGTTGACTGATATGATGTTCCAGATGATAGCATTCATTGTCTTCTGTTAGGATATGTTAGTGGTCTTCTTGGTTGAGTCTTTGTTATTGAAGAGCCACTGTTATCCTTGCTTTGTTTCTTCTGAGGATTCCTAATTGATTTCATTTTATTGATTTGACTTGGTGAGAGATCTCCCTGCTTAGCTATGTTGCTGAAATTCTGGGCAGTGTTCTCATCATCCATGTCTTTGCCTGTGAGTTCCTTTTCTTTTCCAACATTTCTAGCTGCTGCTGCCATTGACAGATTTTTTGGCCTGATGATTGATTGTATTTGAGCCCTTATTATTCCTTTCCTGATAGTTGGATCTTGATCAGTTAAACCTTCCTTTGGTGTTGTGATTGTTGTTTGTTTAAAATTAGGAGTTGCTTGATCTCTGCTTGCATTTGTCAACAAATTAGCTGCTTGTCGTTTTGAAGCTCTTCTTCAAAGGTCCCAGCAGTACCTTCTTCTTCACTTTGCATTCCTTTAGATATTTCACCTTCTTCTAAGCCTTCCTCCTGTTGGTCTGCCCATAATTTCCCTGAGATTTGTTCAAACTACCTTTCTGCTTCTGATTCTGCAGGCTTCTTTCTAGCAGGTTTTAGCTTGTGTTGTGCACTGCTGTTATGCACTATTGTTGAGCATTGTTGGTGTATGTTATTGGTGTTCTCTGCATTGTTGAAAATGTGTTGAGCACTGCTGCTGTGTATTTCTGTTGTGCAGTGTTGTTGTGTGTAGTTTGTATTTACTGCATTGTTGTAGAAACTCCTCTGAATCCACTGTGAGGTGGATTCCTTTGTCCTTTCTTTCATACTGCTTGTGCTTGCTATTGCTTTATCTGTTGTTTCTTTCTCTGTTAAGCCTGCTTGAGTTGCCTTTTCTTGTTGGCTGCTGGTTGCATTTGTTGTTTTTGCGACAGTCTTTGCTGAAGTTGTTGGTGTATGAGTTGTTATTGTTGTCAAGGCTGGTTGATTTTCTGTTTGTACAACTGCTTCTTCTGATACAATCAGCTGATTGCTTTTGCTGTTGGTAGCCTCAAAGTTCAGTTTGTTGCCTGTTTTGGTATTCAGTTGTGAGTTACTGCTGGAGTGTTTGCTGAATGTTGAATTTTGTGTCTTTTTTGAGTGTTTGCTGAGAGAGGTTGATGTCCTTGTAGCAGTCAATGCTGGAACTGCTGGTGATTGATCTGTTATTGCTATCAAAGCTGATTTACTTCCTGTTTGAACATCTAATCCTTCTGGTAAACTCAGCTGGTTGGCTTTACTACTGGTAGCCTCAGAGCTCAATTGGTTGCTTAATTTGGGATTTATTGTTGAGTCTACTGGTGCTTGATTTCCTGCTGCTACCAAGGCTGTGAGAGTTGCTGTTGGGGTGTCTGTTTCATTTTCTTCAGCCATATGATTGTCAACATTTTTGGTATTGCCAAAGTTGAGTGCATCAAACTTGTTTGCTACTTGAAGCTGTTGAGTGTCCTTAACAGCTGCTGATTTTGCTTCCCAAGTTTGGAATTTGCTTTGTTTTGCATTCGATTGTCTTTAACCTCCTTTCATTAAGGGCCAGCATTGCCTACAACTTTGCCACTTGACAATATCAGTAATGGTGTTGTTTCCTGTTTTTGTTGATTGTTTGTTTCTCCTGCTTTGCCTTGTGCTTTGTTTTGCTCTGTAATCCTTTGTTGTTCTGCCAGGGTTGTGTCAAGTATTTTCGGGTGCAGCTTCCAACATTCTATCATATCATGTCCTTGTAGCTTGCATTCTTTATAGTATTTGGGGATATAGTCGTATTGAATTTTAACCCATTTCGTTCTGACATCCCTCGTTGCCTCATTTTCTATGTCCAGTCTAACTTTTTTGGGTAATTCTGCTAAGAGATCCACTAGTACCTTTACTCTAGCACAACTAGGCCTCGTCTTGTTTATGGTTGCTAAATCAAGATGGAGTGGCTTACCAACTGCTGAAGCTAGCGAGAAAAGGCATTCCTTTACAAAGTATGTAGGTAGCAAATGTGGGAAAGATATCCACGCCATTGCCATTGATTTTTCTTCGCGAGCCTGAATTTTGCATCATAAATTAGCTGTCTCATCTGATATTCGTACCCATCCTTGGCTTTAAGATAGTATGTGCTCTTTGAGGTAATTTTGATAAAATCCTCTCATAGCGATAATCTGATAAGTACGTGTTTGTCTCTAAAAAAGTCGATATTGCACTCACCTTTGATTCCGCATTGTATTGGGATGATTCTTCTCAGTTCCTGAATATCTGGCCAACCGTATGAAAATTTACCCAAGACCGCGTATTGTAAACCCTCGATTATGTTCATGCGAGTCACCTCTGCTTCTGTGTATTTGACGATAGGCTGTCCGTGCATGAAGGTTGCTCGCTTGAAAGGAATTGGCTCGATTTTCTGGTTAGGGTTCACCGATGTTATATTGTTAATGGTAGACGACTTTAGGATTTGGGAGTAATCTAGAGGTTGGGGTGTGGGCGAAGTAGTGGCTGGGGTTAGGGAGGTGGTCGGAGGTGGCCGGCCAGCCGGAATTTCGCCGGCTGGCGTCGCCATTGTTGGCAATGAAAAGCTTCGAGTGTATCGTCTGGTTTCGTCGCTCTCTCTCTCTCTATCGCTAAACCTTCTCACTCCTCTCTATCTATTGTAAGGGTTGCGAAATTCTAAAAATCACCACAATATGATGCACTTATGGTGGTTTTATAAGACCGCCATGATAAAATCGCCATAATATCAACCATTTTTTATAGTGAAGTCTTTGGACCGTTAGATAGAAACTTTTATCTTTATTCATTAACTGCCCTGAGCTATGTTCATAATTGTTAATCTGTTGCATCACCACTTTGATTGAGTTGCTCCAAAAATTATAGTGTCATCTGCATAAGCCAAGCAGTTAATTAATGGACCATTTATAAACGTTGAAAAAGGAATGAAGTTATTATTCAAATGAAGGAAATTAAGAGATCTTAATAAACTTTAGGAGTAATTATGGAAAGAGACGAGGATAAATTATCTTTCTGTTTCAATCCTTGTGAAGATATAAAGAAGCCGATTTATTTTTCATTAATCACAAATGGATACCATACTCCTGATATAAGTTTAAGGACCATGTCAATCCAATTCTCTACGAAGCCAATTTTCCTAAGCACTGATGTGACGAAATGCCAAGATATTCTATCGTATGCTTTTGCCATATCTAATTTGATTACGATATTCTCACCTTTGTTGGGATGAGAAATGGATTGAATAATTTATTGAGCCAGCTAAACATTGTCAGTTATCAATATATCCTTAACAAAACTACTTGGTTTTCCGATATCAAACCTGAGAGGAAGGGTTAAGTCTTAAAGGATTTGGATATAATTTTGTTGGTGAGGTTGGTGAGGCTTATAGGTCTGAATTTAGAGAAGTAAGTCGAGCTATCAACTTCAGGAATTAGTACCAAGCATGTGTGAAAGAAACACTTGGTGGGTGGTTTCCCTCGAAAGAATTCTAGAACAAAAACAATGATATCATCCTTAATAATATTCCAGGAAGATTGAACGAAAGTCCCATTATAGCCATCAGGACCTGCAGTTCTATTAGCACTTAGGCTAAATACAATATCTGAATCTCTTCCTCAAGTGGATGAATAATCAAATTTGAATTACTATCATGAGACAAACAGCTGGCAATGCAATCCAGAATGGAGCTTTGAAAATCAGGTTTGGGAAGATTGAAGAGTGTTTGGAAGTGCTTAACCGCAACCTTAGTTATATTTCGCTCCCTTTAGATCTACTTTCCCTTTTGATTTTTGATCCTATGGATTTGTAACATTTTTCTTTTATCTCTACGAAGACTAAATATATCTAGTGTTACTGTCACTATCTTTAAATCATTTCACTTGATATTTCTGTTCTAAAAAAGATTCCTATAAGCTCAGCCCTGGACCATTGACTAAGCCTTTTTTTTCAGTGCCTAAAATTTGGATTGAAGTCTCCATATTGAGTTTTCTTGGATGGTGGTATTCCACACTTCCTAAACAATGTCAAAGAACCCTGTAATCTTTACCCCGACAATTAAAAAATTTGAAATATTTGACGTTGTTGTGGTTGATCTCTTGGCTCTTTATCAGAAGAGGTCTATAATCTGAACCAGTTCTGACTAAATGTCACACCAAGTTGTTTGGAACTTTTGAGCCCATAGATCATTTATACAAATGTTGTCCAATCTTTTTCAGATCATCTTTCTAGGTCTTTTGTTATTGCACCAAGTAAATTCAAGGCCAAAAATCCTCCTTAGTGTCAGAAATAACATTGAAGTCACCACCAATACACCAGTGGCTATCAATGGATAAACTCATATTTTCAAGTCTCTCCCATAACTCCCTCCTTTTAGAGGCTTTACACTTAGCATAAAATCCAGTAATGAAGATGTTTGAGTCATTAGTACCATCATTGAAATTGATAGTAATATATTATTCTTCATTGGCAATGATATTGAAATTTGTATGAATTTTTCATAAGCACCATATTTGTCCATTAATATTGGACAGACGTGCTTGGAATGCCAAGAACTTCCCGTAACCCTCAACTTTTTACTTTAACAAAGGGTTCAAAAATAGCAACAAACTGATTCTTTATATTGACAAGATATTTGTGCCTATGAATGGCTTTTTTAGATCTCAATCCCCTAATATTTCAGTAGATTGCTTTAATCATGGGTAACAGGAGCGGAATTTAGATCTCTTTGTTTCCTTCTCTGGGAATGTCTAGTTTTACGTCTTTGTCTTTTTCCACTTTTTCTTGTTTCACTTCTTCCTCCCCTTTTTGTAATAATACCTTTCTTTGGTAAGTCCTTGTTAGGTATAGGATATTCTTGTATATATATTGTCTCGTCTAGATCCTCACTTTTCTGTGTAGATGCCTGGAGAGGGTGTTTTTGAGTGTCATTTTTTATTTGATCTGTATCAGGTTATACTTGATTGGAATATAGATCTACCACAAGATGAATTCCTTCCTGCTCCTTTATGTATGTGGGAAGACTGAGGACTTACAGCTAAAAGCTGATGGTAGATCTTCCTCCATATTAGCTTCCTGCTTGTTATTATCGCACCTTTCTTGGTTGTTACCTTCAAATGCATCTAAGAATGAGCATTTTCTCCCATGAAGCCGTTTGGTTTCTTTATGGTATCTCATGCCACTTTTTTTCTCCCTGTATTATTAGACATCACTTTATAATTTACGTTTTGCTGGATTTCTTTCCCACCTTGATTGTTATTGTTGTACTCTGCAACAATGCCCTTCTGTTCACTTCGAGAGTTTTTTGTAATCTTAGCTGCTATACTTTAGCTACTCTCCAGAGATATAGCTAGTTTGAATAATACTTTACTCTTATTTTTTGGCATTTTTTTAACTTTTTTTTGCTTCTTTTTTCTTTTCAGCCTAGTAGTAATCGTAGGATTCTCCACATTGTTTCCTTCCTCCAATTGTTCTGTCTTAGACATACTGCTCTGAGCCATTTTGTCCAAGACTTTCTCCTTTTCTTGTTTATTCTGATCATATTCCAACTTTTCATTTGAAACATATTGTCCTCTCTTGTTAACCTCATTTAAATTTGTATTGGTTGCCTTTTCCTCAGTAGTGTTTTTTCCTTTGGTATTTCCTTCTCCTTCTTCTTTTTTCATGACTTTTTTGCATTGGATTATGGAGTGGCCAAGCAAGTACCCAAGCAATCCGTAATGTCTACAAAATTTGGGGACATTTTCATACTCTAATTTTTGAGTAAATCCTTTAAGTGGAACAGATTCATCCTCTGACCCCACCCAAACTAAGTTCAGTTTTGGCTTGGTGGGATCAATCTCCACTCTAACCTTAGCCATACTTGGTCTAGTTTTGTCGTCTGTAGCCAAAACTATAGACAGAGAAGTTCTATCATAATCAACTTTTTGCTTAACATAATGCCAAGTATGGTAGTGAAAGGAAAGTTCAGGAAGGAGCACTCATACTAAAACTATGGGTGAATCCTCTTCTGGCTTAAAATCCGGTGAACATTTCTCTAGCCACATTAGTTGACCATCAATTTCTATACCAAACATTGTTGAAGTCGTCTTCATTAGAGAAATCTATAAATACAGTGCGAAATCATACACCCTTATTTTTACATTACCTTTGACTGTGATTTTTTCAGCGAACGTAGATCAAATTCTTTCTATTTGAGGTCGAGTTCGTAAGACAATAGTGAGCCTATATTTTTCTAACATGACTATATAGTAATCCGAGATTTTGAAAATGATTGTTGTCATTCCATTATGAGTGGAGTAACGAACTTTTACATCTAGATCCCATGGCAAGTTCTGTTAGGGCTCGGGATCGATGGAGCTTTTAGAGCAATAACACAAATAGAAGTATGATTCTTGGATTCTCAGTAGTAGGTTTCATATTCTCAGTCAAACGCGCCAGATTAATACCAATCAGTGTCTCCATGAGATAGTGCGTGAGCACCACATGCCCAGAAGAAGGGGTTAAGTGTCATGACCCAAAAATCCAACTAGTCGTGATAGCACCTAACTTATCCCGCTAGGTAAGCCAATTAACAACAATCCAATTCAAATGAGATTTACTGAGAAAATAAATAATGAGATAACTGAACTTTTATACAACAACCCAAGGACTGGTAGTACAAATCATAAGCTTCTAAGACTTAGAGTTTAGAAAGCTAGTATGAAATAAATACATCATCTGTTTGAAATATACATAAACAGATTTATAAATCTAAAGCTACCAAGAACAAGAGGCAGTTATAACCGGAACGTAGGTGCATCTTTAGTGCCAGCTCCCGCCATACACAGCAACATCAGCTTCAAAATCTGACGCAAGGTGCAGAAGTGTAGTATGAGTATAACCGACCACATGTACTCAATAAGTAACAAATATAATCTTAGGTTGAAAGCAGTGACGAGCTCGGAAAAAAGTCAGAGACCAACACCAATAGCCAAAAAATAACTCATAACAATTTAATGAAAGTAGTACAAGTGATAACTCAAAAGACGATATGCTCAGCTCGTTCACAGTTATGAAAAAATAGACAGGCTTTTCAGGTATAATAGTAAAACTCAAATCTTTCATCAAAATCACCAAAATATGAGTATATCAGAAAGCAGTGATTTTTCCCAAACTTTCAACAATAGATAAGATATTTCATTATTAGATAGCATGAGGAAGTACATCTCTATGACTGCATGTCAATATGCGTGTCAACTCATCAATTATCATATACCGTCTAGCATGAGGAATATACATCTCAATGCCTACATGTCAAATAAACATGTCAAATCATGAATGTCACAATACCGCATAGCATGAGGAAAAATGCATCTCTATGCCTACATGCCACGTATGCAGATTTCACAATGATATTCCCAGGTACTCTCACCCTTATCATGATCAAGTTGTCTGTCTCATTTGTGTACTTCATCACACACACATAATCAGTCAGCACTATACGGGTTCTTGGCTCATAAGCCCCTCACCAAAGCACGTGTATATATATCACTATGCCTGTGCTCACTGCTGGTATGTCAGACTCCGGAGGGGCGGATCTTGCCCAACTGCTAATGAGAACATGTGATATGAAAATGAATAATGAATAGAGATTGATATGAGATGTGCAATGAAAAATCATGACTAAGTGTGTAATTACAGTTAGAGTAGACAACTCAAAACAACATAAATATCCTCATTATGCCTCAACTGAATAAGCACGTAGCCTAATATGATTTCTAACATGAATCACAGCTCAATTACTCCAACAAGTAGGGGTTACACGGATAGAACAAGATGTAACAGCAAAACAAGTTCGGTCATAGTTTAACAGTCAACTTGAATCATGATTACCCCGGCGCACGCCCACACGCCCGTCACCTATCATGTGCATCACCTCAACACATCACAAACAACATGGTTCCCAAGGATAGTTACCCTCAATTCTAAGTTTAGAAATGTTATTTACCTCGAACAAGCCAAATCCAATACCAAGCAAGCCAAACAATACTCTAGAAATACCATCCCGCGTGTATCAACCTCCGAATGGCTCGAAACTAGCCAAAAGCAACTCAAAAACATTAAATAATGCCTAAGAAAATAATCTCAAATGATAAAGGTCAAGTCTTTACACATTTACACAAAGTCAACCAAAAAGACAAACCCGGACCCGTACCTCGGAATCCGACAAAACTCAAGAAATCTGACAACCCATTCGATTATAAGTCCAACCATACGAATTTCACTTGAATCCGACTCTGAATCGATGTTCAAAAGTCAAAAATTCACTTTAGGAAAGTTTAGACAAAACCCACAATTTCTCTTTAAAATTCATAATCCAAATGCCAAAATCGAAGATAGATTCATGAAATATAATCAACACCGAGTCAAGAATACTTGCCCCAACCACGTGGTGAAATTCCTCTCCAAAATTTTCCAAAATCGAGCTCCAAATCTCAAAAATGTGATAAAATAAACAACCCTCATTATGCGAAATATCGGTCGCTTCTGTGCAGTCTGCCCAGCATTTTCCCATCTGCGAAATATCGGCCGCTTCTGCGACAAACCACCTGCTTCTGCGGAAATACACTAAGCCACGATGCCTCATACCTGCTGAAACATTTTTCGGTTCTACGACGTCGTAGGTGCGAGTATTGTTTCGCTCCTGTGCCAAGTCCCGCTTCTGCGCCAATCAATCCGCTTCTGTGCTACCGCAGGTGCACCCCAAATTCAAGCGTCTGCGGTACCCCCAAACTCAGTCCATTTTCACACTTGCGTACACTGTCCGCACCTGCGGGTATCGCACCTGCGCCAAGATCTCTATAGGTGCGATCTCACCAGATCCTGCCACAAACCAGCCTTAACAAATAGTTCCAAAAATTATCAGAATCACGTCCGGAACTCACCCGATCCCCTTAGGACCCCGTCCGAATATACCAACAAGTCCCAAAGCATAAAATAAACCTATTCGAGACCTCAATTCACACTTAACAATATCAAAATCACGTATTAAATCTCAAATCAAACTTAATGAAATTTCAACTTTCAGAACTTGTGTCGAATTATATCAAATCAACCCGGAATCACCTCAAATTTTGCACACAAGTCCCAAATGACATAACGAAGCTATTCCAATTCGCAGAACAACAATCCGAACCCGATATCATCAAAGTCAAATCCCGGTCAAACCTATGATCTTTCCAAAGCTTTAAATTGCCAACTTCCGCTAAGTAGTACCGAAACCTTCTAGGAATATCCCAATGCAAATCTGGGCATATGCCCAAGTCCAAAATCACCATCCAGACCTAACAGAACCATCAAAAAACCGATCCAAGGTCAAATAGTCAAACTTGGTCAACTCTTCCAAGTTAAAGCTTTCTAGTTGAAAAATCATCCTTCCAATCAATTTCGAATCACATGAAAACCAAAACCGACGATTTACGCAAGTCATAATACATCATATTAAGCTACTCAATACTTCAAACAGCTGAACAGAATGCAAATGCTCAAACGACAGGTTAGGTCGTTACATTTTCCCCCATTTAAATATATGTTTGTCCTCGAACGTGCTGAGAATCGTTCTAAAGCCATCAATCCACCGTGTAACCTTATCATGCGTACACCCGGGGGTGATCCTATGTCACCCCAATCCGTACAAGCCTGACAATACGACATAACTGAAGATCCTTACTTCAACCTTAGTCCGTAAACCTTAGAACCCAATTTCCAATATCCGAAATTCATTACAAGTCCCAAATCTCGCATCCACACACTGTATAAGTCTTAAGAGGTTGTATCAAGCCATAACTATAACCTAATATGTAATCACATGATATACCCAATAACTCGCATACTCGTAGCAATAATTTCCTATCACAGTAGCTGCTCATAAACATTCCGGTACCGGTAATAAACCTCTTATCAAATAAAACCTCGTTCAAAATCTTCGTACACTGCCGATGATAAAAGAAACACGCAGAACTCATAACCACTCATTAGATCAACAAGTCATGGAGCTCTCTCTCTCGTCCGACAAGAACCAAAGCCAAATTCTAAGCCGATTTCCGCTATTATTCTTCCAAACATACCGTAACCAAATCCGGTAGCACCCATTCTAGGTTCAATGACCTCATCTTATCAAACACAGCTATTCTACTGACATGCCACGCCAATACCACCTAAAGCCACAAATTGTGCATCCGTGCACCATTAAGCAACAATTCAAATGTATTCAAACATAGAACATGATTCAAATGAGAGAATCGTCCCGCAACCTCAATAGGTATCACCACAAACGCAATGCTATGAACCCATCACACATAGTAGAACTAAAACACACGAACCTCACACAAAGGGTCATATCTCAACATAACTCTTTTGCAGTGCGTGACCTCCTCCAAATACCAATTCCATATGAAATACCTCGAGCCACAATGCTCAAAATCAACAACCATACGCAAGTCGAAAACAACCACACGAAGTGTATGACCATAACCCCGGAGAAACGGATAACACAATATACCACAACCTGGAAAGACCATAACTAAGGCACAATCAACCATCCGACATCCCACATACCATCTTGCTCGAATTTCACCATAAGGCCCAAACAGAAATGCATCATATGTATAGCTAACCAACCGATCACAACCCATCGTAGCACAAAAGAATAACACATAGAAAATATCAAAATGAGAACAACTCGATATAACCGAATGACATATCCCTCAACAATAGCAGTGCTAAGTCAACAGATACGACCCGATGTAGAATACACAGCCTTATTAGGCCTACCAGTGGCCTTCAAATCGATTTCGATCCTTCCGAAATGAGTAGATAACCTTTCCAAAGATCCACTAAACCTATCCACAACATATACCACCAGCTACTAACTTGGCCATATATTTGCAGTCCACAACCAAGAAACAATCTACCTCTGAGACTCCCAGTCTCTAAATCACAAGAATACAAAAGAATCACTAGATCTGATCCCATCTCCACCACTCAAGTGACTGATACATCCTTCTTACATAATCATTCTATTGAGAAATACTTTCGTATTTCTTCCGTGCCACATAGCAAAATCCGAACATCAGCAGTCGATCAACCAGGCGAGTACCACAATACCAATGAAGCATCCGTAAGTCAAAACACAAGGCGCCTTCTGAAATGCGCAGTCTTCTCAGTGATACCAGATAGTGCTAGAATTCTTCTAAATATTTGAAACTGTCAATACCGTCTATAACTCATGACCTTCCTTTTGAAATTGAACAGTGTACTTGCATATTCTCAATCTCACACGACGCACCACCTCTGTCTGGCCATAATATGAAAATACGAGAACCTCATTATCAACTCTAAGTTGCAAGCAGAATACATACCCAATTAGCTAGAAACCTTCCATTCGATCAAGTTCAGCAAAAAATCACGATACACAACATACTCCTCATGCCGGTAGAAAATATCCATCTCAACCCGTGGTAGGAATCATCAAGAACTCTACGAGACCCATTTATACATAACCAAGCCATCAAAACTGAATTCCTCGAACCCAACTAAGTTACGCAGGTCGCCAAACTCAAGAATATTGCCAGAAAACACCAATAAAGCCTCACCACATCATAAGAACCAAAAGAACCAAGCATGTCATTACCATACTGATCCAACCTACTACCAAGCTGCCCTATTTCCTTCGAGTTTCTTCTGAATTTTCCGTCAACACTTTTTCTTGGCATATCATGTTCACCACGAATAACAAACCTAAATCATCCTAGGATTCCTATATATCTGTAAGGTGTAATACATTATGCATCCCAAAATTTCCTTACTTGAGTCATCCTCGAATTCAACCTCTACAAGCCGGAACTGATCCACAAGTATGTCTCAGACTAAAACCAATACAACACATAACCTTGCAATTAAATCATCGGTAGCAGACTGCGCCACTTGGCTCAAAGCCATAGAACAAAACATTGGATAACTCACCATACCCATACTCTATTACTGCCATAACCCCGCACTAAAATCCAACTAAATTCTTCATAAGCTCATGTAACACAAATCATAAAATACCTCAAATCACCTGCGAAGCTCGCATTCATCCTCGTGACAGTCAAGTCAACTTTCACAACCGATCCAAACTCAAATTGTAACACATGTACCCTCTGGTAGAAAGAAACTCTTCACACAACATCATAAGGATCACATATCCGTAGTCCACCCTGCAGGAGATTACCCACCTGCTTAGCCTCAAATTGGCATCTCTCTTTACCTCACAGCCACAACTACTAGGCAATCACTTAATTTTCCCGAGTCTGAACTCATCTACAAGACATGAGAATCTACGTCATTCCACAAATGAACAACATGAAAGAATCCCTCAAAACACTCATAACTCAAGATTGTATAACACGTCCATAGAAATCAAGCATTCATAGTCATTTCACATCCCAAGCAAAATATTCCCGACATATTAAAACCATCTGAAAATATCCCGCAATCGCATCATACACATTGTATAGCCATCCAACCACTCACTGAGCCGTAAGTCATTCTCCCAAGGACACTACCGGATGTATAAGTCCAAATGCACACGTTTAGGAAACTGAACCCATCGAGCCCAAGCTACGGTCAAAACTCGGCCTCAAGTCCTCCAGACTGGCCCATCACCAAAATGTAGAAAACACATCTCGCACCTCATCCATGAAATTGCAAGCCGTCGATGCACAGTTGATACTGAGTGCTCAGCATAACATATGAGTGAGTGGAAGGAATTCAAAGAGATACGCTTCAAGTTGAATCAATGATGCACGATAAGGAATGAAAGATGGAAAGTTTATCCTAGATGTCCTGAACCTCCCGAAGAAAGGTATGGACGTCATCATACCCACTTGCAGAACCTATAAACCTAGAGCTCTGATACCAATTTGTCATGGCCCAAAATTTAACTAGTCATGATGGCACCTAACCCGTCCCGCTAGGTAAGCCAATTAATAATAATCCAATTCAAATGAGATTTATGAGAAAATAAATGATGAGATAACTAAACTTTTATACAACAACCCAAGGACTGGTAGTAAAAATCTTAAGCTTTTAAGACTTAGAGTTTACAAAGATAGTATGAAATAAATACATCATCTGTTCGAAATATACATAAACAGATTTATAAATCTGAAGCTACCAAGAATAAGAGGCAGCTATAACCAGAACGCAGGTACATCTTCAGTACTAGCTCCCATCATACACAGCAATATCAGCTCCAAAATCTGCACGCAAGGTGCATAAGTGTAGTATGAGTACAACCGACCACATGTACTCAATAAGTAACAAACCTAACCTTTGGTTAAAAGCAGTGACGAGCTCGAAAAATAGTCAGAGTCCAACACCAATAGCCAAAAAATAACTCGCAACAATTTAATGAAAGTAGTGCAAGTAATAACTCAAAAGATATTATGCTCAGCTCGTTCACAGTTACAGAAAAATAGACATACTTTTCAAGTATAACAGTAAAATCCAAATCTTTCATCGAAATCACCAAAATATGAGCATATCAGAAAATTGTGATTTTTCCCAAACTTTCAACAATAGATAAGATATTTCAGTATCAGATAGCATAAGGAAGTACATCTATATACCTACATGTCAATATGCATGTCAAGTCATCAATTATCATATACCGTCTAGCATGAGGAATATATATATCTCAATGTCTACATGTCAAATATACATGTCAGATCATGAATATCACAATTCCATATAGCATGAGAAAAAATGCATCTCTATGCCTACATGCCAAGTATGCATGTCAAATGAATAATTTCACGGTCAGGTACTCTCACCCTCAACATACTCAAGCTTTCTGTCTCATTTGCCCGCTTCATCACACATGCACAATCACCCAGCACTGTGGGGGTGCCTGGCTCGTAAGCCCCTCACCAAAGTGTGTGTATATATATCACTGTGCCTGCGCTCACTACTGGTATATCAGACTCTGAAGGGGCGGATCCTACCCAAGTGTTATATAAAGCCTATAAGGCCTACTGCGGCATACAACCCGATCTACAATAATAAATAAACCAATAAGGCCTGTTGCAGCGTGCAGCCCGATCAAAAATAATCAGTAACAGTCACAAAGCCAATATGGCATGTTGCGACGTGCAGCCCGCTCTACAATAACACTCACAACATGGCTCTCATGCCCACCTCTGTCATCAATCTCTCCAAGGGCTTACAATCTCGTACTACTCAGCCCGAACAATAATAACATGCGATGTAACAATGAATGATGAATAGAGACTGAGATGTGATATGCAAATAAAAAATCATGACTAAGTATGTAATTACAGTTAGAGAAACTAACTCAAAATAACAGAATTAGATTCACTAGGTCTCAACCGGATAAGTACATAGCCTAACATGATTTCTAACATAAATCACAGCTCAATTACTCTAACAAGCAGGAGTTACACTGATAGAATAAGACGTAATCGCAAAACAAATTCGGTCATAGTCTAACAGTCAACTTCAATCATGATTACCCCGGTACACGCCCACACGCCGTTACCTAGCATGTGTGTCACCTCAAAACATCACAAATAACATGGTTCCCAGGGATAATTACCCTCAATTCTAAGTCTAGAAATGTTTCTTACCTCGAATAAGCCAAATCCAATACCGAGCAAGCCATACTCTAGAAATGTTATCCCGCGTGTATCAACCTCTGAACGGCTTGAAACAAGCCAAAAGTAACTCAAAAATATCAAATAATGCCTAAGGAAACAATCCAAATGATAAAGGTCGAATCTTACACATATACTCAAAGTCAACCAAAAAGTCAAACATGGGCCTGCACCTCAGAACCCGACAAAACTTACAAAATCCGACAACCTATTGAATTACGAGACCAACCATACGAATTTCACTCGAATCCAACTCCAAATAGATGTTCAAAACTCAAAAATTCACTTTAGGTAATCCAAATGCCAAAATCGAAGATAGATTCATGAAATATAATCAAAATCGAGTCAAGAATACTTACCCCAATCCATGTGGTGAAATTTCTTTCCAAAATCACCAAAACCGAGCTCATAATCTCAAAAATGTCATAAAATGAACAACCCTCAAATTATATACAGTTTGCCCAGCATTTTCGCATCTGTGAAATATTGGCCGTTTCTGCGACAAAACACCCACTTCTGCAAAAATACACTAATTCCCGATGCCTCGCACCTGCGAAAATATTTTCCGCTTCTGCGACATCGCAGGTGCGAGTCTTGTTCCCCTCCTGCGCCAAGTCCCGCTTCTGCGCTTCCACAGTTGCGCCCCAAATCACGCGTCTGCGGTACTTCCAAACTCAGCCCATTTTTGTACTTGCGTCCACTGTCCGCACCTGCGCCAAGATCTCCGCAGGTGCGATCTCACCAGATCCTGCCAAAAACCAGCCTTAACCAAATAGTTCCAAAAATGATCTGAATCACGTCCGAACCTCACCCGAGCCCTTCGGGACCGAGTTTGAATATACCAACAAGTCTCGAAATATAACACGGACCTACTCGAGGCCTCTATTCAAACTTAACAACATCCAAATCACGATTCGTACCTCAAATCAAACTTAATAAACTTTCGAACTTTTCACTTTTAAAACTCGTGTCGTACTATGTCAAATCAATCCGGAATGACCTCAAATTTTGCACACAAGTCCGAAATAACATAACAAAACTATTTCAATTTGCAGAACCACAATCTGAACCCTATATCATCAGAGTTAACTCCCCGGTCAAACCTATGAACTTTTCAAAGCTTCAAATTGCCAACTTCCGCCAAATAGTACCGAAACCTTCTAGGAATATCCCAATGCAAATCCGGGCATATGCCTAAGTCCAAAATCACCATCTGGACCTAACGAAATCATCAAAACTCCAATTCGAGGTCAAATACACTAAAGTCAAACCTGGTCAACTCTTCCAACGTAAAACTTCATTGTTGAAAAATCATTCTTCCAATCAATTCCGAATCACCTGAAAACCAAAACCGACGATTCACACAAGTCATATAATACATCATATGAAGCTATTCAAGACTTCAAACAGCTGAATGGAATGCAAATACTCAAAACGACAGATTGGGTTGTTACATTAAGTTACTTTTTAAGAGTCCTTATATTGTACGGAGAGCGAACTTTTTTAGAGAGACATTTCTGTGACAAAATGCCTAGGGGTTTTCATTCAAAATTGAAGTCATGTCTACACCCCCTTCTTTCGAGGAAAATTGGCTAGCAACAGTTGCTGACAGTTTAAAGCTAGGGATATTGTGTGTGTGTGCGTGTGTGTGTGTGTATGTATGTATATATATATATATATATATATATATATATATAATTTTAAACTTATTTACCCAATTTATCTAAATTTTTCTATTTAGAGAAAGTAACTAAAGTGTTTTAAAAAAGTGTATACAAATTCGGTCAAAATATATAACTTATCTATATAATTTTTTTGTATCCAGTCAAAAATTATAATTTACGTACAATTTATATATAACTTGTATATCTACACCCGACATACAAAATATATACAACTTGTTTATGTCTTCTTCCTCGCGTTTTAATATGAACTTCCAACCAAAACCAACTCGAATCTTCACTAAATTCGCTCAAATTGAGATATAAGCTTCAAAAGATATCCCTAATCATTTGTAACAATACCCAATCCAAACAAATAATAATTTTATAAAATTTAATTTTTGAATTCAAAGCTCCGAAACTTCTTAATGGCTTTCAATGGAGTTCTTAATGAATTAACAGAGTTTGGCTCCCAAACCTTTCTTTCATAGGCAAAAAAGCTGAACAATTTGATCAATGACAATAATCCAACAACATATAGCATAAGTTTATTCCTCGAAAAGGAGTCCTGAAAGGAACCTCATGAAAATATACTCATTAAGTCCTATTACTCCTGTATCTATCCAGTTTTCGATTTTGAAGGTACCCAAATTCATCCTTTTAGTTGTGATTATTGTATTTAGTGAATTTTGAAAGAATCATTTAATTGAACAAACAATCAGGCGTGAGAAAAAAAAAAGGGGAGAGAAAATGTGGAAGATTATATTCTAATACATTATTTTGCATATAAGTGATCAATTGCATATTATCTTGTAATTTAGTTTTAAAAGTAGTATGGATAAGTAAAAATTAAAGCTACTAAGCTTCAATTTTGCTGGGCTTCACTTAGATGTCCACTTCCACAAGTATCGGGCTTGTAAGCTTACGTAGTATTCCAATTCAAAAACTTGGGCCTTAAAAATAGGCCCTCGTTTATGGTTATTGAACTCCGGCGACACCATAGTCTTTGCTGCTGTGCTCCTTCTTCAGCTATAATGTTTACTACTTGAATTTTGAAGTGAGCTTTAAACAGTAGAGAGAAAAAGAGCAAGTTCGATGGATTTAAGCTTCCCAGTGAAAGCTCAGCTTTTTGGCTCCAAAATTTGTTACAAGTCCCCTAGATACTCTACCTCTGTAAAACTCTACCACAAACTATCTCGGCCTCAATTTTCAGTACATGGAATTAGGGTTCGTTCAGAATTTGACCACAAAGTCAATGGAGCTTTCTCTCCCGATTATGACGCTCGCTTCCTCGACCGGGTATCTCTCTCTCTCTCTCTCACACACACACACCCACACACACAAAACATATGTGTGTAAAAGCATGCGTTTGAAATGAAATTTTGGGAAAATATATATTTAGCTTCAGTGAAGATTTTCCATGGGACTGACTTGACTAACTGTTTGTGCTTCAGCAAAAGGCATTGGAAGCTGCAATGAATGATATAAACAGCTCCTTTGGCAAAGGAAGCGTCACTAGATTGGGTAGTGCTGGTGGAGCTCTTGTGTATGTAATTTCCTCAATGCCAAATAAAAGAAAAAAGAAACCTGGAAAGAGTAAATGGTGAATCTGTTTATGATATTATAGATGGAACTTATCGTAGGAAGCTTTAATAGTCTCTCTGTAGAGATAAATCAGCCTCACAATCTGCTTTTTTCTGCAGTGAAACTTTTCCAAGTGGCTGCTTGACGCTTGACTTTGCTTTAGGTGGTGGCCTTCCCAAAGGGAGAATTGTTGAGGTTTTAAGTTTAATACTTTTCATCTGTATTTTCAATATGCATTAGTTATTGCTGGATATTAATCATCTATTTGGTTAAGATTACTTGATTTCTCTTGGTTTCAAAAGAATATGGCTGCTTAAATAGAGGTACTCATTACTACTTGTTGGTTTTGATTACACATTGGTGGAGTAATCCTACATGAAGCTACATAGAACAATTAAAAGTTTTGCGTTAATAAAGTTGATTTTGTTACAAAACTATTTCATCAATAGGCTGGGGTATTAGATTCTGTTTTTTCTGTACATCTTGAATTCCTCAACTGATATAAGCGTGTGGAATATTAACAAGATTGGTGCAATTTGTTGTCTGATATTTTTCACTTACAGATATATGGACCTGAAAGTAGCGGAAAGACTACCTTAGCTCTCCATGCTATTGCGGAAGTACAGGTGCAATATGTGTTTTCGTTTATTCTACTCATTAATTTGGAACTTCTACTGGACATGGCCCTGCACTTGGACAGGAGGGGGCAATTGATAATTTGGATGAAAAACAGAAGTCGTATGGTTCTATCTACAGATGAAGTGGAAAGAATATAATGGACAATTTGGAAGGGTAAAAGGCAAGCTTAGAGTCCTTCTAGGGTCCATTAGACCTTTATTGCTGCAGCCTATCCACTGAAACCACTTATCTTAGGCTTCTTACTTAAAGATGTTCTTGTGTGAAGTGAGACAGATTATAAATTGTTAAATTCTCGTTATGCAGAAGCTAGGAGGCAATGCAATGCTTGTTGATGCTGAGCATGCTTTTGATCCTGCATACTCTAAAGCACTTGGAGTAGATGTAGAGAATTTGATTGTCTGCCAACCTGATAACGGAGAGATGGCTCTAGAAAGTAATACTTTTCCCTCGTTACACCATTAGAAATGACTTTGCGTTTTTTGCGCTAGCAAACTTATCAATGATCGTGGTGGTCTTACTAGAGTTTGTACTTTTAACCAAACTTTTGGTTGCCCCAGTCGCAGACCGAATATGCAGATCGGGTGCTGTAGATCTTATTTGTATTGATTCAGTCTCAGCCCTTACTCCACGGGCTGAAATTGAGGTAAGCCAACATTTTAGTTTTCAATGTTTAGAAAGTCCCACCAGTTCCTGATTTCATGGTATGTTGTTTTGTGTAGGGAGAAATTGGGATGCAGCAAATGGGTTTACAAGCACGCCTGATGAGTCAAGCTTTACGTAAAATGTCAGGCAATGCTTCGAAAGCTGGATGTACTCTTATATTCCTCAATCAGATAAGATACAAGGTATTCTTGACTTAGAAATTGCAGCATGCTCTTTCTAAGTAAACATGCCATTCTAGCTTCCATAAGTATGATTAACTTCATATACTGCATGATTCTCATCCTTACTTGTGGACTCACTTGCTGAATGATAATAATTCCTATGATTGGAATCAGATTGGTGTTTATTACGGAAATCCTGAGGTCACAAGTGGAGGGATTGCCTTGAAGTTTTTCGCCTCAGTTCGACTTGAGATCCGTTCTACAGGGAAGATAAAATCTGTGAGTGCAGAACTGCTCAGGTGGCTAATTTATTTTATATTTTTCACTCATTTAAATTTTCTATATTGAAACACTGTTACTGATTCTTTCAGGCAAAAGGAGATGAGGAAGTGGGCCTTAAGGTCCGGGTAAGAGTTCAAAAGAGCAAGGTAAAATGGCTTCACATCATATTTACTCAATGTGGTGGCATCAGTATTATGTTTGTCGAAATGGAAAACGTGTTAATGGTTCAGTTATACAAGTGTCAGTGCTCAAACTATAAAGCTGACATTTGCATGATAAAGGTTGTCATGGTTATTGGATTTCCTGCACTGGCATGGTGATTCCACTGTGTTTATTGTAAATTGGTGTATATTGTCGAAGATTTTAGATAGCTACTTTAGTGATGCATCCTTGCAGAAATCTCTTCTAGCAAAGACCTCTATTTATTTTTGAATCTCTTTTAGCAAATACAAGAACATCAAAGAAATTGCCAGTATACATCTGATCTATTACTGTTTGCATCTTCTTGCTGATTATGGTGCCAATATGCTAATTGGTCTTACTCTTTTCCTGCTTAGGTTTCTAGGCCATACAAGCAAGCAGAATTTGAAATTATCTTTGGAGAAGGAGTGAGCAAGCTGGTCTGTGTGGCATTATTATCTTTCTTTTCCTTTTTGATCGGCTCAAATTTTGTTCCTGAAATTGACCTTTTGCAGGGTTGCGTATTAGATTGTGCTGAACTGATTGACGTGGTGTCTAAAAAGGGTTCATGGTATAACTATGGGGAGCACAGGTTTGTACATTTTGCAGCTTTTGCTAAAATATAGGGACTCCCGAGAAGCTTACAAAACCGTTTATGATGGAACTCCATATTTCAACAGAAATATTTGCATATTTTTGTCATGACCAATCAATAGTCTGAAAATTTTATATAAGCCATACTAGAAGTGTCAAAGCTTATGCTCAAATGAAAAGAAAACAGCATAGGTCACTTTATATTACTTATACCTCATATGGTTATTGAAGGAAATAATTTTATGTAGTGATAAGAATAAGCAAGAAATTGACTCTCAATATGATTCAGAACTGTCCCAAAAAATGAAGTGATTCAGAACTGTCCAATTTATTGATTATTGGTGCAGAAGCTAACATTAATCAAAGATTTGTCTTACTTGTTACATCTGTGAGCCGAATGTTGCAACTGGTTCATTACTAATATTATGTGACTCACCACTGTTTCTTTGATGTTTTACTTTATTACTAATCTTATGCTGGTCAACACTTATTCTTGATGCTTTAATGAAGGCTGGGACAGGGACGAGAGAAAGCATTGCAGTATTTGAGAGAGAATCCTCTTCTCTCTGAAGAAATAGAGAAGGTAATTATACTCACTTTTTAGGTGCATTTTGGAAGTGTTTTACTTGTCATATTGTGTAGCATAAGTTCAATATCTGAAGATAACCTGGGAGGTTTTAAGCGAATAAATAACCTGATAATAAAAGAGAACTAATAAAGCAAACATCCTCAGTTTATTTGCATATTAGTTATGGTCATTGTTCCATTAGCTGATCTGTTCTTGTATCTTGAGCCTTGTAAGTTATTGTTTTAGATGGAAGACAGATGGAAACTATGGCCATTTTGTGTACCCATAAGCGAAGATATATTTTTATATGTCGTAATTATTGGCTTAACACAACGGGAGGTTTCTTGTACACTGTAAATCAATATTTTAGGGGGCGTAGAAATGACATTATCTTTCTGCCTGTGCAGATGGTTCGGTCATCCGTGGTAGACGCAACTGGGTTTTTAGGCTCTTCATCAAAACACCCACTGCCACAGCTTCAAGAGGAAGATGCACTTCAAGAGATGCAATAACATGAATCAGAGTTCTGCTTTGATTGATTATGACAACAAAATTCACAACCAATATTCACATCCATCTGATTCTATTGAAGAAATGAACAAAATTGAAAGAGTCGCTACCGGAATTGCTTAGTATGAGACCATTTTTGTACTCTACATTGTTGAAGAAAGATGTATATTCTTGTATACTAGTACATCTTGGTGGGGAGAAGGAGATAGATACGTCCTTCATTGCTGGACTGGTTACCTGTTGTGCAAAGAAGAATGCCTTTTTTATTTTGGACGTATAAATTTTCTGGGTGACTAGGTGTCACCTGAGCCAAAATAGAAGAAATAGAGTTTAGGTAGTGAAAAGGAGTATGTGGTTAGCTCATTGCTGCATATTTTGTCCTCGTGGTTTGGTTGTATTGTCAGCCAACATTTCTGATCGAGCTCTTTTCTCTGTACATCAACTTTAAGAGGTCAAAATTGTACCATTTTGTTGGGACTTAAAGAAAACAATATTTGAACATTTAACAATGTGCTGGAGGCAAATGAAGATTTTTGCTAGCATCGTGGAATTTCTTTATATACAACAGCAGCAGTCCGGAGCGTGGAATTTCTTGACATCTGCATTGGATGTAACATCTTACTGTTGCATTGGTATTATTATCACAGTAGTTGTCTGTTGTATGATATTGGCAGGCAATCTCGATGAAACGATTATTATAGTTAAAAGGTTGAGATCACAAGTAGCTTAAATAATCAACATTATGTGTAATATCCACAGCAATTACAGTAATGAAGATGCCAGGAAATATTTTGTAGTACAAAGTATTCTTGAAAAGATACATGATGCGAGCTGGCATACAACCAACTTAAATAGGAGTACAAGGATAACAATCTACTGTGCCAAAGCACTTGTGTTGAAAACAAGGAGAGCACCTCCAGCTAGAATGCCAACCAAGGTGACTGCCCATATGGCTAAGCCAGTCGTACCTCCAACATAGACATCACCGCTTGGAGACCACTCATCTGTGTTGTAGATGGGGCTGTAGCACAAAGTAATTAGATTAATTTTTTTATTAGTGGGAATTACGTTAAGCAAAGAAGTTCGTTTTTCACTAACCTGTATCCATCAACATTTGCTCCATATTTGTCAACGAATTGGTAAACACCCTTGCCCTGAACATAACCAACATGTTTGCTTATATATTACAAGTGTCTGGGCACAAAATTAATTTGACAAATTATTGGCTCTATTAATTTCGTTTATGTAGCCTATGATATGTGTATAGGCCAAAATATGTCTTCAGAAATATTTAGCGTAATATGGCATTAAAGAAAGTTATCGGTCGAGCTCGCCCAAGATGCAGCAAGGTCAATGCCCGAGGTGCCAACATGAACCGTAGTCAAGATATCAACAGAGATCGTAGTCAAGATATCAACAGAGATCGCAGTCAAGATATCAACAAGGGTCGAGGTCGAGATTGACTATTGGTGATAAGACTTATAACGACTAATTTGTCAGGATAGGGTACTAAAACGGAATATTCTAGTGGATATTCCCTGCATTTGTACTATTAGGGTTTCCTAAGAAAAAATGCCCCATATATATAGAAAGAAAAGGCAATGATAGGGGCATGCAAGATTCATTCTGATATGAACACTTTTGAGAAGAAGACTCTCTCTCTTGCAAAAACACAAGATTACCTTTTTACAAATATACTTGTTCATATATTATTCCCACCTTTCCATCAGATCCGAGGATTGTTCATGCGAATCTTGGATCTATCTATCATTCATCATTGTCAGGTAAAATATTCGTCACACCCATCCATTATTGGGTGAATCATTCTCTTTATTTACTTAAATGCTATTTATTGACATTTATTGTTAGTTCTATCACCCTTAACGTTCTTGCTTCAAGAGTATTTTACATTTATTGTCACCAATCATATACGGAATCGGTCCCATCTACTATACATTTTTGTGCTTATTATCACGAGTTATTATCTTTAGTTAGAATTAACCCCGTAAATTTAATAATTTAACCGGAAATTATATTTTTTGGTTATACAGTATGGAGTCTTCATGACAAAAAGAATATTGATGTTCAGAGTACATTAATCAATGCATTCAACTTTTAGTGTAGATCTAGACATAGATTTACTTTTACTTAGAAATAATTTTATTTTATCTTAAAATATCATATCAAAGAATAGATATTTTTTGCCTTCATAACAGACATATAATACTTGAAGGCAAAAATGTAGAAACAAACCTTGGGCTTCCTGCCCGAGGCATCAACGCCGTCTCTCAGACTCATGCTTCCATTAATTCCTAATGACAAAACCAAATGGTAGCACTTTATAATCAGCAGATAGAAGAAACAACATATGGGAGAATATACACAACCCAAAACACGATTTAGAAGGTAAAAATGAAATCAGTCATTAAAGAGCTGACTGAAAAGGATTAAAAACACCCCTACTCTATGCAAAATATCTTCCCTTATACTTTGTATATATTCTTACCTTCGTTGTTGGCAAATCATCTCGTGTTAACCCCTGACCCTAATGGAGCCCCGACCTAAAGTATACCGGAGAATAATTTCAAATCATAACTAAAGTCGTTAGTTAAATTTGGAGCTTTTACAAAAGTATTTTAATATGCGGAATTCTCCCAGTTAACACTGACAATACAATATAATTTGCTAACGGTAAGGATATGAATAGCTCCAAAGTACAACAAATAATAATATTAAGATGCTTTGTATAGTACTTGAGTAGATTTGGACCTTTTTCTAAGAGATTGACGAATTTTCATATTTACTTACGAATTCAATAAAAAATCATAATCTATAACTATTAAAATAACAATATATTCTACAACATAAACATGATAATAAAAATGTACTCTGATATAAGGCTGAGTACCTATAAAAAGGGGAACTGATTGTGAAAAGTATCCATAATTAGTCCCTTAAAATTCTCAATTTTATTAATTATTGATTATTACTATAAATGCTTTAGTTTACCATGATAACACTATCTCATAACCACAATGGATCACCCATAAAAATACATTGTACCCTCCATTAAAATAGGTTCTCCATATGGGATACTTTTGTTCTTTCAATTTCATTCTCCACTTTGGTAAACTTATAGTAGAAATATTTCCCTACAGTCAATTCATCACCATCTTCACAACATCATTTTAATTAGAGAAAATCAATCTTAAAGAAATATGATGAGTTATTAGGTTTAACAATTATATATTATATAACATATAATATACAATATGTAATACATTTATATCATATATTATGTGTAATTATACAATATACAAACGTTAGTTAACACTTTAAAATCCAATATAGAACAATTTTATTATAGTCTACTTTTAATTTATATTATACTGAATACACATATATAAATATATAATAGCCTATATATAATGTATTATATATTACTATATATTGTTACTGTATTTAATTATAGTAATTGTAGGGAGAAGTCAAATTGGGTGATTAAG
This sequence comes from Nicotiana obtusifolia, assembly GCA_002018475.1. Taxonomy (NCBI): domain Eukaryota; kingdom Viridiplantae; phylum Streptophyta; class Magnoliopsida; order Solanales; family Solanaceae; genus Nicotiana; species Nicotiana obtusifolia. Next base: position 64,645 of record MCJB01018473.1, on the reverse strand, counting down.
AAATATATGTAAAGGAGTATGAAGAAGGGTATCAGCATTTTGTAGGGGGTGGAGGGAGGACAGGGTGACATATTGTTTTCTACACATTCGGGGACGACTTATATCTGTAAAATGGAGGAAAGAAGCTAGGGACATCGGGATATACTACGAATTTTTTAATGGAGAAATTGATCGAAAATTAATACGGATAGATACGTCTTAGGTGATAGAGAATCTCAAGAAAAATATATTAGGATATATTTTAGGTGAGAGAATCTCAAGAGAGATATTAGGGATATGAAAAGTTATAGATTAAAATATATTATATTTAATGTAATTTTCTAAAATTAGTTATAACTTATTTAAATAAGTTCTAAATAAGTTATATTATGTGTAAATTATAACACATAATTTTTTTTTTTAAGTCACCTAAAGAATCTAGAAGAATTAACCTAAATAGCCGCCAATCCAACCGCACAATATTTAATTTATGTATATCGTTAAGAAAAAGTAGACAATGAATCTGGCCGATTATTTGCGTAAAGATCTATAAATCTAAGTATAAGTAATTAACTTAACAACAAACATGGATTAGTAACATGTAAAACACGATAAGAACCTCTTACAATAGATAAAATTGAACCAATAATGTAAAAGTTGAAATATTATTCATGTATATAAGTTAAACTCCGAGTTAAAATATAGGTGGAAAGAACTGAAGGAATATATATATATATATATACACATACCGTAAGGCTTGTCAGTCTTAAGTTTCTTGACACCACTGGCTTGAACTCTGAAGGAAGAAGAAGACCTAGCAAGTGATGGCAGTCCTTTCACTGCTGTCTTCTCCACACTGAACGCTGCAGGTTTGAGGCTCATTACTGTGCTTGCCATTTCCTATGCTCTGTTTTCTTCTGCTCTAACTTGTAAATGTGCTTCTTTAGGCTTGCATGGTCCCTTGATAATAATATTAGTCAAGACTTGCAATTTGTGATTTACAATCTTACACGTGGCACCTCTTTTGTGGATTGCTTCTAGATAATGATATTATCAATATTACAAAGCTCCTCCATCTGCTTGTTTAAACCTCCTCTACAAATTACTATTCTCCTTATCCTAATGCTCTACACTTGGAGTTCATTCATTGGTTTCTTTCGATGCCAAAAGGGCCCAAGAGATTGACTTGCTTCTCTATATTTTTGTTTTTCTTTTCTTTCTTTTTTTCCCTTTCATTTACTCTGTCCAATAGAGCTAGGATGAAAAGGACAAAAGCCTCATTAATTGTTTTCACTTTCCTTCTTGTCCAGTACTAGTATGTGTAGTGTTGTTTAAGCCATATGAACTGAAGTCACATATTTTATAGTATTAGTTTTTATCTGAAGTTTAAGAAAGACTTTTAAAATTTTTGATTTTAAATATATTATTTTATGTGATTATAAGACTTTAGAAACTTATCGTTTAAATAAATATAACATTTGTATGGTTATGAAACTTTACAGATAAAAATAAAATAAAAACTTCAATTTGAATTATTTTCAAATTTATAAAGAAGTCACTTCTTTTGGAATTAACTAATAAGTTAATTATGTCAATTTTTTTTTTTTGTGAACGGAGGGAGAAATAACTCTGTGAGATTACGATTTTAAACTTTTTTTCTCAAATAATGCTGTTAGTAATTTGTGAGAATAATCTTGAACTAAATAATGAATTAATTGTTCACCGTGTATAGCATCTTAACCGGCTAGTTATTGATTTCACTCTCACGACAAAGACAAATCAAATGCAAAGATTAAATTCCTCCTTTTTTCTATTTACTTTTGTTAGTTCTACTGTTTTTACCTTCCGATATTAAAGTTTTGGTTGGGCGATGGCAGCATATAGTTCTAAACTTCTGATCAAAATGCAAACTCCATGTTAACGATAACACGAATGCTAAGTTAAGTTGAGCCACCGATTCTCTTTTGCCAAAATATAGATGAAAAAAAGAGGCAGAGATATGGGACATGATTTGTTACCTTAATTATGACACATACTAATAGGATCTGCTTACGAAGAATATGTGAGGTCGAGCTAAATTTATGCGGGTCAAAATGATTTGAATCATTAGATGGCCATGACCCGCTCTGTTCTAAAGTTTAGCTGAGTTAAGATGAGCCGAGTCAAATTAAACTAAACAATGGGTTATACCCCACAAAGGATTAAAAGTTTTACTATCCTGGAAACTAGAGAACTAAGCTGCCTACAAGATAGCCGAATTTAGTTGTTGAATTGCCATGCCTCTGAACTCAAATACAGACAAAAACCACCGAATGCAGCAAATTGGCATTAAAAAAAAAAACAAAAGAAGAAGACGATAGCAGGATAGAGTTCCTTCAGTATCTAACTGAAGCATTAGAAATAGGACTTGAAAATGTTGGTGTTGATGTTCTTTGCTATCATGCAATCTAATGCATGTGATCTGCCATAGTCTGTAATTTGGTAATCATCTGAAATGCAGCTGACTCCTGTGCTTCAGAGGGGCTGGAATGCAGATCACTCTCACAAGAATATAGAAAGTCAGCCCCTTTTACAGTAACTCTAGCATGAAATCCACCTATAAGAAAATGAACTGAAAAGATTAGTTGAATCTGGAAATTTAAAGGGAATGAGTACCATTAAATGTCACAAAATTAGATTCTATCAGGTTGTGAGCAGCCAATATTGGGAACTTCTGTTTTCCTTATATCAGAGGGAAACTGTGTTTCAGACAATAAATAGGTGTTACTAGCTTGTCCGACAGATGAACCCCCCCTCAATGCAGTACGTTCAGCAGCGCAGCATTAATGGAAAGATAGAACAAAATCTTCGAGAGTTGCACAATTTTGGGAATTTCACCACAGAAACAAATGAAAAGCATAACGGGGAAGGAAATGTCAAAAGTGGGTTTCATGTTAAAAGATGATGTTCTTTCACGGGAAATAAACAATAAAAAGTCGAAGCACATTGTACTAAAATGCCTAAAAGGAATCGCATCTTATTTCAAAATCACTACGTATAGTGAAGCAAGGTCTGGGTAGGTAAGGGCAGTACATGAAAGATTCGTCACATGATATGGTTGAAGATGAGGTTAATGTTGTCAAAACCCTCATTAGGTACGGTGGAATATTAGAAACCCACAAGGCCAGTAGAGTAGAAGAATATGTTTGAGTGATGCGCCAGAAGTTGCACAGGGGAAGTGCCAGTGAGAAAGTTTGAGAGCAAGTACACAGAGACATTCACCAGTACAAGCACATGTATGCCTGGGAGACGAATAAAGTGAGAGAAGCATACACTGATCCACTCCAAGTTCATTGCGCAGAATAAACTCATTTGTAACTGCTCGTGCAAATAGAAATGATGTGATCTTGTCATTTTAGGGGTGATAAGACAAGAGAGCATCAGGGTTCCAACAGGCCAAAAGGAAAATTAAGTTCACATCTTTTTTGTTGTCTTAAAGGAAGATCTACTTCCATCTCTTTGTTTCAAGAAACATTTGATCTTTATAATCAGCTACCAGATGTTCTCAACTATCAATCACGGGCCAGGCCCAACTGCCACGGTATAATCCGCTTTGGCCTGGTAGCTCTGGGCCACCTCAAGGTTTTTGCGCCTCACAGTTTTTTCCTCTTGGGCTCCCAAAAGGTGCCTCAACAGCTAAATCCTGAACTCACCCTTATATGGCCCCTAAATATACCATCCCATTCCGTTGTGGAATTTCCCTAAAGCAAGTTTTCCAGCTAACCCCCTTTCGAGTAGCTGTTACACCATCTTTATTAGAAATTTAAAAAAAAAATGCATAAGCACACTGTAGTAGCAGTAATACACGAGAAGCCATCTAGTATTCACATCAATGTATTCTACCTGTTTAAAAAAAAACATTCGCATATATTAAAAATGATATACCGTCTATTGCTGACACACTATATGATGGAAACATCCAGTTATTCACACAACATATTTGATACAAGTCCTGCCAAAAGAAAAATTGTTACATTTAATTGGGGAAAATGACAACAGAGTATTCATAAGATGCTATTCAGAAAATGGAAAAAATGTGAGCAATCATAAAAGAGATGACATATAGTCCCGTGCAGGCAAGGCTGATAGTATTGTATGGTCAACACAAGCATTTCTTAAGGATCACCCAACACACTAAGGGGCACAGGGACAAATTATCGGACATGATGCTTGAGCATACCAAGAGCACAAGACATCATTAATCTACATGGAAATGATCAAGCTATAAAGCATGGAACAAACACTGAAAAAAGAGGAGAGATAAAATTCAAGCAAGTTCTGATGCCAAAACATGCCTGAGATGCACGTTGTGAAGTGCGTACAGCTTTGGGCAATTTCCTTCCACTCATAGGTTGAACCAAGCCAAGCTCTTCGTCAGGTTGATGGCCTTCTTCTTGGATAGGAGCTCTATCCTTCAAGTACATTTCATCACAGAAGCCCAGTAGCGTTTCTAGTTTTAAAGCCAAATTATCTTTGCCACCTACAAGGCTTTAGAATAACATGAGCACATTGACCTTCAGTAATTTAGACCAAGTTCATGACACAGCAGTTCTGAGTAGTTCACAACTCCAAGAAACTACGAAATCATGACGAGGAATCAAAACCTCCACAAGGAAACTTGGCCACCAAAGCCTCTTTTAATCACAGTTCTCAACCACACCGTACCCCTTCACCACCCAC
>MCJB01018473.1:30997-59873 GCA_002018475.1 Nicotiana obtusifolia | reverse complement strand
ACAGAGAGAACGAAAAGGAAAGCAAGAGAAAGGAAGCCATTTTAGTCCCCTCTTAACTTAGGACAAAGCACCCTAGGGTCTTTGTATTACTCCATGCATAACAGTTACGTTATCAACTCTAACATCTGTCCATACATGATAAAACTGGTAACACACTTACGATATGAGATATAATATTGCTAGCTTTTCTAGTTGCTTTGAGTGCAGCTTTTATGCACAAGTGACTGTATCTAATTGCTTAACAAAGAGAGAAGAAATACAATGCTATGAGTCTTCCATGTTCAGTACTTCAGTTATCCAACTCCGCAATACTGATTTTTTGCATTTGATAATTTCTAACATGATAATGCGTCAAGGTTTTATATTCATACATTAGTTGAGGTCAAAAAATGGAGTAATTACTTTAGTTTTGACTTCCTTCAGTCCCAAGCATATGTATAAAAGGAGCGTTGCGGATAGGTTTGACAACCAGCATGAGAATAGTCTAACTATGACGAATCTCCTAAAGGTTAAATTCATTACGACATGCCCACTACACACTCACCATGTCAGCTTGGAATAAAATGGGTCTAAAAGGAGATACAGAGGCAACTAGTTTGGGTAGAAACTTAGTTCATTTGACATTCATTTCTTAAAAAAGATCAAACAAGAGAAACAAACAACAAGCAGAAGAAAATAATTTTGATCCATACAGTACCAAGCCATGTAAAAAGAGTAATACTAGCACAAAGAAACTGAAACAGAAAAAGCTACTAAAGCCTGAGATAGAAATCATACCATCTAAGATTCTTTGAATACTTTTATCACATAAAGCTATTTCATCTTCTATTTTATGTTGTTGATGACACTGCCAAGAAATGAATGCAACTTGATATTACTGAGAACCAAATAAAGTGTAAGCTCCACTAATCAGATTTCAAAAGCTACTCCACAAAATTTTTAAAATGGAAATAAGAAAAATAATAGTAAAATAATTCAGAAGGCATAAGAGACAGAAAAAGGAAAACTCCACAAGACTTTTGGCCCATTAAAAGTACATAGCTAAGGACCATAATATAATACCGGACTATATTTTGAAGGATGAACATTCTTAATTCATTCACATTTTAAGTGGTCAGTTCAGAAAATATACATCATATTCTTCGTCTTACAAAAATGTCCAACTTGAGGAATTAATAGGTGAACCTAGTGTCTCATTTTGGATTAAGCAGAAGTCAGATGAAAAAACAATGAATTAATATTGATTAAAATATATTTAGGATGATCGAAAGGAAAAGGAAAAATAAATGTGGTCCTATAAGTAATATTAATTGAATTATCAGCTCACCAGCATAGATCAGGAAAAAGCCGTAAGTATATTGCTAATCATTTAGAGCATTGGAGCTGGAAACAATAGCAATTGGATTTTAGTTTGGAACCCATTGCGCTGTTGTCTATAAGACCTGACACAACAAAAGGGACATCTCCAAACTTTCCAAACACCGATTTTCAAATTTAAATTGATCAAGGAATAACAGCAGTATTAATAGCAAATAAACAAATGAAAAGGCTCTTGACACATATATTCTACGTCATACCAAACATAAAATTACCAGTTTCTCTCGTTTATGAAGAAGAACTCTAAGGGCACTTTGTGTTAAAACCTTCTCTTCTGAAGCCAAAACAGTTTGTAAATCGCCTATATCCATAGTATCGTGGTGATAAGGAACAAGTGCAGTATGTGCCACTGAAATCCCATTTCGATTGGGTGAGATAGTGGAAAGGCCACACTCTTTACCAGCCTTCCCTTCATCAGTTCTTTCTGCCTGCAAATAATGCTTGGTATCAAATATGACAATGAAATGAAGAATGAAGGCGATTCTCTCATCTCCAGGAAAAAAATTGAAAAAGAAAAGGACTTCCATCAACTTGATTCGATGCCTAAGAAGTTACAATAATGCCTGATAAAAGGCAGCAGCAGCTGTATGTCCTTGCCGAAGAATAAAACTATATCCTCCATCACACATTGCCTCAGCCTAGATCTCCAATATAGTCCATCCAATTCTTTTGACTTACTTTTTACTAAAAGGAAAAGTTTGCTATTTCCAGGTACTCACATTAGGATAAGGGCATAAAACCACATTATTTTTCCCTTGTCAACTTCTTGTAGTATCTCTTTTACAAACTACTATTTCAACCACTATCTCAAGCATCATTCAACAAAGTTCAATATAGTAACATGAGGAAACTCTTTAACACAAAGTGCCCTTAGAGTTTTCCCTCGTTACTATATCAGGTTTCCTCATGTTACTAGTGGATGCCTCCCCTGTACAAGGCTTGAGGAAGATACATATTAAAATAAAGAATGTATATCATCCAAAACTGCAATTGAATGTATCACAGATTTATCAGGGAAAGGAATTAATGTCTGCTTTGGAACCAGCACAGAATGCACAACCATAAAAACTTTAGGAAAAGAAGAAAAGAGTTTCTATTTAAAAATTGTGCTATTTCTAGATGAAATTCCCTTCATTTAAAATATTGATCGCTAGTTCATCCCAAGTGGGTAATTTCACGAATGCTCTTGAAAAGAGAAAGGGAGGATTAGTAAGAACAAATAAGACCAATGCATCGTAAATTCAAAACTTTTACTACATTAACTGAAAATGTCTTACCTTGCAAATTACACCACCTCCAACGATTTCTCCACCACTCACCCTCGTCCTCTTTTTCTCGTGATGGTAAACCTTTGTAATAAGCTTACGATCCTTACTGTTTCCATTTTTGGTGCAGGGAATACAAGCATCAATGTCCTTCCTCTGAGGCCTAGTAGGAGACCTAGAAAAGTGATAATCATCAGTCATTTGCACCTCCAAAGGTTCAGGATGAGCACCAGCTAACTCCATTCCATTAAAATCATTGATTTCACAGCTTTTTGTGTACTTCACCAGCTCCTCGGCTTTATCTTCTCGTGTCCTTGGACGGTTGATGGTATCATACAATTCTTTTGCAGTTGAATCTTTATAGTCTCTGCTATTTTCGTGGTGTACCTTTTTACTTGTATCATTTAGACATTCCAAGTTGACATCAGATAGCTTATCATTACTGAAATCTACAATTTCTGTATTTTTAATTGAACTATCTCTCCCAGCTACTTCACTTTTCCTTATCCTCTGGTGGCCATCTACAGAAGTTGCTTCTTGACCAACTGCAGAATGACTAACTTTTTCGCGACCATCACCATGTTTTGCCTCTGAAATTTCTAGGTTTATACGATCTGACTTTGTTCCAATTAACGCTTCATAACTTTCATCAGGCGTCTTTGCTTCTATCTTTTTTACCGGTTCCTCTACGCTCTGGCTATCAAAGCAGAACGAAAACCCAATTAAGCCAGACAATGAATGACTATCAAAGCAAGATCTATTGACAACTCACCACAAACAAAGCCCAACTGAAATTGAAGGTACCTCACAAGAAAGGCTGACATGATATTGGCATAGGGAAGCAGATGAAAGTACTCAACTGCTTCTGTAGTGGACCAACTACCAGAACTCTTTTTCACCAATGGACCCTGTAAACTACAGAGATAAACAGTAATCACTTTTCTTTTTCTAGCAGCAAAAGGTACCAGAATATATGAATTAATGCTACTGACAAATTATTTAAGCAATTATGCCTTTTGACTTCACCTAGTGGATGTTTAGGATTGTTCTTTGACTACGAGTTTATCAATGTTCGACCCATAATAACACAAGACGATATTATAATCTTCAAACTCCGCATAGTTAATGGCATAAACCTACTTTAAGTTGCTCTTCAAGGACAAGAGTATACAAACGAATCATTCTACTTATTCACGTGATTCTGTCGAAGAAAGTAAATATTGATGAACTTGAGAAACCATCACATCATTTCTTCACAAAAAGTAGCAGTATCATCAAACAAATGAGCTATTCTAGGACTAGAGATACAAGAGTTCTTGTAGAAAAAGCCCATCTCTTAAACTACCCTTGATAAAATAAGCCCAATTATTCTCTAAGCCAAAGCAGTTAAAAAAACAAGAACTAACCTCTCTAAAATCTCCTCGACAGGAATTTGAATCTCCTGATTGATTGATTTACATTGCATGATGTAGAAGCAAGATGCTGTCTTTTCTTTAGTTAGTGAATATACCACATGCTTCTCCAAAACCACAAGGTCAGACCGAGAAATACCTGCTCCATATCAAGTAAACTCTCATACATGACATAATGCTCTCTAAATCAGAACAAAGCTGTAACTCAAGAAGTTCCATGTATAAAACAGGAACAAAAAGATCACACTGCCTAGGTCAAAACACTGTCGACCAGTTCTTTCTCTGCCCAGGCATGAGAAACACTATTTAAGACACTTGTGCTAGCAAAGGCATTTGTTAAGTAGTTAGTCATGTATAGTTTTGTCCCACATCGGGAAGTAGATACCTATTATTATGTAATCATTGTATATAAATAAGGCATTATACAACACTTTAGATAATGAATAATATTTTTTCTCCCGTGCTTTCTCACATGGTATCAGAGCTAACGTGAGAGATTCATCGCTGTGCAAAAATACCAGCGACTCCGGGAAGGGAAAAAAAGTCACTGCGCGAATTCCGGTGGCTATCCAGCGTTAGTCCCTTTTCAGTTAGTGTTGTGCGAAAACCAACACCACCACAAGGTTAAGCATCCTCCGGCAATCAGCCAGAATCTTCGGCAAAGGACGCCTGACGCGGTCACACGAGCCGTCAGAAGCGAGAGATCTGCCGCTGCGTGTAGTTGTTTCCGACCACTTTCCGGCAAACTTTCTTGAGGACAGTTTGGTCGCGAGGTGTTTTCGAGCCTATCCATCCAAGTTACACCAAAATTTGACGAGTTTTTATTGTTATTTCCAGTTTCCGGCGAAAATTTCCAGATTTTCCGGCAACCGTATCCAAGTTTCAGCTTGCTTTTGTGTCCAACTTCATCTAACTAAGGAAAAAAAGGAGGCTCTAACTTAACTTGTTCTGACTTGGCATTCCACGATTAACCATGCAACTTTTGGTCAAGAATTTGAGAAATTGGTTGTAGCGAAATGGGATCCAATTCTATGAATAGTTGGATGGTCTCTCTACCGGATTATATTGAGTTCCTTCAGTACAAAGCATGTAAACAGACATCTTCAAAGATAGCTTCCGTTGTTCAAACAGGTAATAGCGTGACTTGTGTCTCCCAATCTTCATCATCCGATTCTTGGGTCATTGATTCAGGTGCATCTAATCATATTTCTGGTAACAAATCTCTTTTCACTACTATTTCATATTCTCAATCTCTTCCAACAGTCACAAATGGCTAACGGATCTCAAACCATGGCAACTGGAATAGGTCAAGCAAGTCCATTCCTTCCTTACCTTTAGATTCAGTTCTTTATGTTCCCGGTAGTCCTTTTAATCTCATAACCGTTAGTCGTTTAGCCAAATCACTTAAATGCTCTGTTTTATTTCTTGATGACCTTGTTTTTATACAGGAACGCAGTCAGGGCCAAGCATTGGTACCGAGCGTGAATCAAATGGACTTTATTACCTTATTCTTGCAAAACACATGGACTCACATCTTGTCTTCCTTCAACAACTTGTCCTGCTATCGATTCACCAGATTTATTACATAAACGGTTAGGACATCCCAGTTTGTCAAAACTTAAGAAAATGGTACCTGGTTTATCTCACTTGTCCACTCTAGAATGTGAGTCATGTCAGCTCGGTAAGCATACCCGCTCCCATTTCCCTCGGCGTCTTGATAATCGAGCAGAGTCACCTTTTACTTTAGTCCATTGAGATGTTTGGGTCCTAGTCGGGTTAGTTCTACCTTGGGATTATGCTACTTTGTCAGTTTCATTGATGATTATTCTAGGTGCACTTGCATATTTTTGATGAAAATCGATCTGAGTTGTTTTCTATTTTCCAAACCTTCCACGTGAAATTCAAAATCAATTTGGGATTTCTATCCGCACATTTCATAGTGATAATGCCCTAAGGTATTTGTCTTCCCCATTTCAGCAATTTATGAACTCTCATATGATTATTCATCAAACATCTTATCCATACACATCTCAACAATATGGGATAGCTGAAAGAAAGAATAGACATCTTATTGAACTGCCCGTACCCTACTTATACAATCTCATGTTCCGTTGCGTTTTTTAGGGAATGCAATTCTTACATCTTGCTATCTTATTAATCATATGATATCTTCACTATCCACAATCAAGTTCCATTCTCTGTCTTGTTTCCCCACTTACCTTTGTTCTCTCTTCCACCACGTGTCTTTGGAAGCATGTGTTTTGTTCATAACCTTACTCCAGAAAAAGATAAGTTAGCTCCTCGTGCTCTTAAGTGCGTATTTCTGGGTTACTCGAGAATGCAAAAGGGGTATCGATGCTATTCTCCTGACCTCCAGCGATACCTTATGTCTGCTGATATTACTTTCTTTGAAACCCAATCATACTTCACAGGTCCATGTAATCACTTAGATATTTCTGAGCTGCTACCAGTTTCATCGTTTGGAGATTCAGTCACTATCTCCCACTCATCTTCCTCTACAACTCCAGTTCCACCACCTAGTCCAGTTCAACCTTCTGCAACTCCACCACTTTTGACTTATCTTCGTCGTCCACGTCCAGCATCACGCCCAGGTGATTCGCGTCTTGCATTAGATTCTACACCTACTGCGGACTTGTCTCCTCTTAGCCAACCAATTGCACTCCACAAAGATGTACGATCCATACTTAATCATAATCCCCATTATGTCAGTTTAAGTTATCATCATCTGTCATCACCTCATTCTACTTTTATATCATCTTTGTCCACTTTTTCTATCCCTAAGTCTACAGGTGAGGCACTGGATGGTGACCGGCTTCTGCTTTACATGCGAGTGACACTTGGGAGCTTGTTCCTCTTCCTTCAAGTAAGTCCACAATTGGTTGTCGTTGGGTTTATGCAGTTAAGGTCGGCCCGGGTGGCCAGGTTGATCGACTTAAGGCTCGTCTTGTTGCAAAAGGATGCACTCAGATTTTTGGACTTGATTATAGTGTCACTTTCTCTCCCGTGGATAAAGTAGCATCTGTTCGTCTCTTTTTGTCCATGGTTGTTGTACGTCATTGGCCTCTCTATCAGTTAGACATTAAGAATGCTTTTCTCCACGGTGATCTTGAGGAAAAAGTATATGGAGCAACCACCTGGTTTTATTGCTCAGGGGAGTCTAATGGTCTTGTATGCCGATTGGCGCAGGTCATTATATGGTTTGAAACAGTCCCCTCGAGCTTGGTTTGGTAAGTTCAGAACAGTTATTAAGGAGTTCGACATGACTCATAGTGAAGTTGATCACTCTGTGTTTTATCGGCATTCTGCTCCTAATCTATGTATTTATCTGGTGGTTTATGTTGATAATATTGTTATTACTGGCAATAATCAGGATGGTATTACTAATCTAAAGCAGCATCTCTTTCAGCACTTCCAGACTAAGGATCTGGGCAGATTGAAGTATTTTCTGGGTATTGAGGTCGCTCGGTCTAGCTCAGGTATTGTTATTTCACAGGGGAAGTATGCCTTAGACATTTTTTAGGAGACTCGAATGATGGGCTGCAAACCGAGATCCTACGAGATATAGAAGGTTGGTTGGCAAATTGAATTACCTCGCAGTTACTCCACCTGGCATTTCTTTTTTGGTGTTGTAAGTCAGTTTATGGATTCTCCCTGTGATAGTCACTCGGATGCAGTTGTACGCATTCTTCGGTATATAAAGTCAGCTCCAGGTAAAGGATTACTATTCGAGGATTGAGGCTACGAGCAGATTGTTGGGTACACAGATGCTGATTAGGCAGGATCACCTTCTAATAGACGTTCTACGTCTGGATATTGTGTTCTAGTAGGAGGTAATTTAGTCTCTTGGAAGAGCAAGAAACAGAATGTAGTTACTCGATCTAGCACCGAAGCCAAATATCGGGCCATGGCTATGGCAACATGTGAGCTAGTTTGGGTCAACCAGTTGCTCAAGGAGTTGAAGTTCGAAGAAATCAGCAAGATGGAACTGGTGTGTGATAATCAAGCTGCTCTTCATATTGCGTCAAACCCAGTGTTCCATGAGAGGACTAAACACATTGAGATCGACTGTCACTTTGTTAGAGAAAAGATACTCTCAGGAGATATTGTTACAAAATTTGTGAAGTCGAATGATAAGCTAGCAGATATTTTCACTAAGTCTCTTACTGGTTCTCGTATTAGTTACATTTGTAACAAGCTCGGTACATATGATTTATATGCACCGGCTTGAGGGGGAGAGTTAAGTAGTTAGTCATGTATAGTATCCCACATCGGGAAGTAGATACCTATTGTTATGTAATCACTGTATATAAATAGGCCCTTGTAAAACACTTTAGATAATGAGCATTCTAAGAACTTAGGAAATCAGCTTATGATCTAAAGCAGCCTAGGCACAAATTAATTTTGCCAATCTAGAAATACATTAAAAATATAATTCTGATATTCACATACCTGTTGCATCCTTGACAGCCAAAAACGCAAACTGCTGAAAGCCAGAGTCATCATCTTTTTGCTCTACCGTCACTGGTCTCATACTGGTTCGCCTCTTTTTGTTTAGATGTTTTCCCTCCACCATACCTTCAATTTCAGCAGAGGGAAGCGCAAGATTTTTTTCGAGGAGAGACCAGACGCCATCTGTGACAGAACTATAAAGCAGCCAACAAGTTTCTTTCTTAGAGTCTACTAATAAGACAGAAACTTTGGCAATTAGCCATTTGTTTATAGACGGAACATTTTTGGAGGCATCTAAAGCGCAAGATATATTGCAAGCATCTTGAATTGCTTTTTCAGCTACAGAAAGATCATTGTCCGTGTCCTTGGAGCCAGTTAAATCAGATTGATTCATGAACTTCATGTATGAAACCAAAGCCGGTTTTAGAGTCACAGCCAACTTGCAAAATGACTCAAAGTCTAAATTTTGTGCCTGTGGATTTTGCTTCCTCTGGTAGTAGTTGTAAAGTAACACAACAGCATGCAACTGACGAAAGAAAAAAGGAAGAAGGAAAAGAATTCAGAAGCCAGCAGAAGATCTAATTGGACAATTTACAAAATTAATCTTCTCCATTCCAAGGTCTTTTCTAAATTTATAACAGGTAGATAAGAACTGAGAAACAAAAAGTAAGTCCATTCTCGTTATTTGAACACAATGCTACGGTAACACATCCTCAAAAGTCTTAAATTAAAAGGAATTTTCGAAAGGAACAATGAGTTAATTAAAAAAAAGAACATTGAAATCAGTCATGCTTCCTTTTCAAATAAATGTCAAGGGTCAAAAAGAAGGGCTGGCAATGAGTATAGAACGTAAAGAGAGAAGGTATTGTTAACCTGTTTGGCAACAGAGAGCTGCTGAGAAAGAGAGGGAGGTTCCTTAATGGCAGAAGATTTCAAAGGCAAGCGAGGACCAACTAAGTATTCCATCAATGCATTCACCACTTCCTCTGTAGAAGCTGATGCCATTTTCCTTATCCTTTTGTGATGGTGGATGAAAACAAATAAAGAACTAAAAGTCAAAATGTGATGCTTCATGACAAACCCAAGGCTTCCCCACAAAATGCCAAACACAAAGTTCTTTACTGAAATACATTAGGCATAACAAGGAATTACTACTAAATTCTTCATTCTCAATAAGCATTTACCATACTATACAGGAATCATATCCACTACCATATTGCACATGCAACAACAAATGAATATGCTTCTATTCAAGTCCTTGTTCTGAACTGAATTTCATAGACAAATGGTAAAGAGTAGTCAAACATTTCAAGATCAGCTTGTTTGGTACTTACTACTACGAGACACTGTGTTGTTAATCAGACCATTTTTTTAGCTCAATTTCTGCATAAATGCAACAAATCAAACAAAATGTATAGAACGCACGTAGCCTAAAAATTGATAAATGGCTTAAAGATGTACCTTCAATTGAAGTAAATCTTCAATCTCACTCTAGAAATTAGGTCTAAAACGTAGCATGCATGTCTCAGGTGCTGCGTCTTCAACTGAAAGAAAAAAAAACAGTTGCTTTTCTTTCTGCGATATTTCTCTCTGTAGAAAGGTCTAAGAAGCCATTAGAGTGTCGTATTTGAAGACAAGAAACCTGATTGACTCCTCGGAATCCGTGTCTTTAAATGGAGGAGGAAATTTCAGTATTCAATAATGTTGCTTATCCAAAAAAACAAAAAATGAAAAATTCGCAAGAAGCCCGTTTGGGTTGCCACATAGTAACTTATACCTCATTTGTCTTTTTAAAGATTAAAATGTTTAAATATTAGGATGTGTATTAAGATTAAAATATTTAAATTTAAATACACATCTGAATATTAAAATGTGTATTAATATTTAAATATTAAATGATTAAAAATATTTGTTTTTCAACATTAGAATATATAAAACTTATCTTTATTTAAAATTAATAAATATAAAATTCAAATAAAATACTAAGTGTATATTCTATCAATAAAATATTATTTTAAAAATAATATGGTAATTGATGTTGATGATGGTTGGCAATGGTGCTTGTGGATGCCGACTGATGGTGGTGATTGATGGCTGTTTTGGTTGATGGCGGTGATTCTGGGCAGTAGATAGGGTGATCGGTAGTGATAGTTATAGTTGAGGAAAGTGGTGGTAGGTGATGATAGTTTATGTAACACTCCATAAATCTGAATTAGTTGTGGATGCATTAAATGAGTATTAATGTGAAGTCATATCGGGATGAGTATGGGTGAAAACCGTTATTTTGGAATCAACCGATAATGAGGTGCATAAAATTCGATAGAATCGACTAAGTTTACGGGAGGTACGTCTTATAGCCTTAGTCAGTGCAAGGCCATGAAACTCACGGTCATAGACAGTGCAAGGCCATAAAAACTCAGTGCCCCAGACAGTGCAAGGCACTATCCAGGGCATCAACCTCAGCGCCTCAGATAGTGCAAGGCACTGTAGTTTTGGCGCCTCTGATGGCGCCTTGCACAGTTATTTTGGCGCCCCTAACGATGCTAGCGCCGTCGAGGTTTACCGGAGCTATTTTTATTTTCCTCCTCAATTTTGGGACGTATTCACTTATTTAAAACCCTTACCTCATTCCCCCACACCCCAAACACGAAAACCTACTCTAGAAAGGGAAGCTCTCAAGAACCTAACTTCCCTAAGGTCCCTCCACCATCCAAGGTAAGTTCTAACAATGATTCTAAGTTAATTGCAATTCTCCGACACCTTATTAACATGGGTAAATCCTTTCACTCATTAGATATTCGATTGAGAAACCATTGTTGAGAAAGAAAACCCTAGAACTCGAATTCAAGAGGAGTGAACTTCGAAAAGGTAAAGCTTCTACTCCCTAATCATTTATAACTATGAATTGATGAGTTTTATTGGGAGAATAGTAAATGGGTTTCATAAAGATAACAATAAGAACTATGCTAGGGTTTTGGATTGTTGAATTATGATTGTTGTAAACATTTGGGTGATGAGAAATAGTATTAGTTACATCTATTTGGGATTGTAGAATCACCTAGAAGTAGTAGAATGAGAACTTGGTGAAGAAAAGACCAATTACTAAGGGCTATCAGGCTTTACACCCATAAGGTGTTTGATAAAATTCCTAAGTTACTAAAACAGGAGAATTTATGCTAATATTAGTTCCTCTTGATATATACATTGACGTAGATTATCGTTGAGCGAGGGGCGAACATCGTGATACTCTTTAAAAAGGGTTAGAGTTAAAGTATGTGAGGCTAACTCTCTACTTTTGGGAATGTTTATGATTCTCCCTACGTCTCATTCTTATGACTATTACAAATTTTCTCAGAAAGTAATTATGCCTCAGTTTCATGAATAGTTGTAGAACTTCTGTTCTCTAGATGACATGGTTTCATACTTCATTCAATATCTCATGAGTCTCAGTTATGACAGATCATTTTATTATGAGTACATATTTCAGTCGAGTCCTATTCAGCATTTTCAGTATCATGTAGCCCAGTAGGATTCAGTATTTCAGTATCATATAATGCAGTGTGATTCTTAGTTCTTTATTTTAAATCCTGAATGTTGAACACATGTATTTGGACTTAAGGTCGTAGTTCATGCTTTATGCATATTTGGGCCTGAGACCGTAGTTATGGATACGTATACTTGGGCCCGAGGCTCTAGCTTGTGCACATATATATTGGGCCTGAGGCCGTAGTTTATCAGATAAACAGGTTGCTCATCATTCAGAAATGAGAGTACTCATATCCTTACTTCCTTGTTCAGTTATCAGTTTATCAGTTATCAGTTCTTAGTTATCTGGTCAATTCTCAGTTATCAGTTATTAGTTCAGTTTCAGTTTCAATATTTATAGTTCTTTCTTTCGGTTGTTTTACATACCAGTATAATTCAAATGTACTGACGTCCCTTTTGCTCGGGTCCTGCATCTCGCGATTAAGGTAACGATTTACAAGTTGATGACTCTGCTTGCTGGAATATCTCGTATCAGCTATTGGTGAGCCCTAGTCTTTCGGGGCATTATCCCTTTTTTTAGTCTTCAGTCTTTATAGTATTTCAGTTAGTAAGGTATGCCGGGGACCTTGTCCCCGTAAACAGTTAGCATTTCAGTATTCTTAGAGGCTTCGTAGACTATAGTTCAGTCAGTCAGATGTTAGCAGACTTTTATGTGTTAGCCTTGTCGGCGACTCATTTACACTTGCAGACTTTTCAGTATTTTCTGCATCTATGATATTTCAGTCGAATTCTTTAGTATCATCATGTTATATATTTATATCTAGGCTACAGTTATACCACATATTAATCCAGCCATACAGTTGGTTCGCTCGATCACATGCAGCCAGGCACCGAGAGACATGTTACGTCCAGGCCATGGTTCAGGGTGTGACAGTTTATAATGGTGGATAGTGACGGCTATGATTGATAATAGTGGTGGAGGTATTTGGTGGTGGTAGATGATGCAGCTAATTTTGGTTCAGGATAATACTGGTGGTGGTAGTTGATAATGATTGAGTTGGTGGGAGGTGATATTGATAATGGTGGGGGTGGTAGGTGTTGGTAGTCGATAGTGATGGCGGTGGTGGTTATGGTGGTTATGGTTGAGGATGGTAGTGGTAGGTGATAGTGGTGGATGGTGGTGGTAGGTGATAATGGTGGACGGTTGCAGCAGTTAGTGGTGAATGTGGATGATAGCATCTTAATGAAATTAATTCTTTGCTATAGATTTTAATCATTCAGACATATCTAGACCCGTTAAGTGCTTGTGAAATAAAATAAATAAATACACTTAATGATTAAGATCTGAATAATTAAAATTTAGACTTAAAAAAATAAATATACTTAATGTCTGAGATTTGAATGATTAAAATTCAAACCTCCATTAAGTGCAAAAAAATGAGGCCTTAATCACTCTGCAATAGCTCACAAATTATATAAATGTAAAAATTACATTAATGTATAAACAAATATAGTCGAGATGTAAATTAAAAAATTATGAAAAAATGAAAAAAAAAAATTATACCAATTGCTAGAAAGAACAACTATTATACACATTTGGAAGGAGTTAAGTTAATGTACAATTTTATTGACAAACGAAAGCCATAAACATGAAGAAGATTTGGTTATTTGGGAAGATGCCAATAAAGAAATTGAGTTTGTTCTCTTGGCTTGCTTAGGCTACATTAATAAATAAAAAATTTCTAGTATACCAAAGAAAAAGAAAAAAAAGAGTTAGCGTCCTTTAAAAATTACTTTTTCAACTAATACACATATCATCCATTAAGGTGATTATATAAAATTCATAAAAAAATAATCACTAAACTCAAAGTTGATTGAGAAAAAATAAAACTTAAAATTCATTAAAAAGATGGTAATGAATGAATTATTTGAATCTTTACTATAGAAGTAAAGTTCTCTGTGGAATTAGTTCTTCTTTTGTCATAATATGCATAACCTATTTATCATACAAAATAAAATAAAAATTAATATCAATTTACAACATAAGAATTTTAAAAAATAAAGAAAAGCTCCACATTTCCCGAATTTTTTATAATTCACTATTATCAAATTAAATGTAATGAATCGACTGGTTGATTTGTTTTCTAGATCTTCCTTCACCTAATTAAGACTCTCCGTACGTACTTTTACTGTTTTATGATTTGTGGGGATGGTTAGTTTGGTTTTGGGAGGGTTCGGATTGAAATCGGAACACTTACTACCTTAATGGTGCCCTAAGACGGCCACATTTGACTTGAGTCAACATTTTGAATAAACCACCTCGGAACCGAAATTTCAATAGGTTCACATGATGATTTTGGACTTGGGCGTTTGTTCGGATTGAGTTTCGGGTGATCTGCGTTTTGGCGCTTTATGTTGAAAGTTGGCGCATTGAAGGTTTTCAAGTTCTTTAAATTTGGTTTGAAGTAGACTTTTGTGTTATTGAGGTCCGTTTGAGATTCCGAACCTGGGAATAAGTCCGTGTGGTGATTTATGACTTGTACACAAAATTTGGCGTCATTTCGAGTTGTCTAAGTATGATTCATCCATTCGGAGCTAGTTGAAGAAGTTTGAAGTTCATAAGTTGATTAATTTGGTTTTAGGTTGCGATTATTAGATTCGATGTTGTTTTAGGTGTTTCAAGGCTTTGAGCAAGTCCCTGTTATGTTTATATACTCGTTGATGCATTTGGACGGGGTTCCGGATGGCTCAGGTGTGTTTCGGACCACCTGGAGCTAAGTCTAAAATTGCTGAAGTGCTGGTTCTGATTTCCTTCTTCGCGAACGCGGAGATAGTGTCGCATTCGAGATGAAGGAATTGGGGGCTGGGCATTTTTTTTCTTCGCATTCGTGATCACTCGGCCGCGTTCACGAAGTTTGAGACCTGAAGGCCCGCTTTCGCGTAGAAGGGGAGAGGACCTAGGGTCAGTGGGTCGTTGTCTTTTGCGTTCGTAATGGGCAGGTCGCATTCGCGTAGCTTGGGCTGGGCTGGCCTTCGCGAATGCGAGGACATGGCCGCGTTCACGAAGGGCTTTTTCAGAGCCTGGGCAATTTGGCCTTCGCGATCGCGAGTCCTTTTTCGCGAACGCAAAGAAGGGACGACTGGGCAGTGTTCTAATTTAAAAATGGGACTTAGGCCATTTCTTTCATTTCACACATTTCTTGGCTGATTTGGGAGCTTTTTAGTGAGCGATTTTCACCTAGCATCTTGAGGTAAATATTTTCTAGACAATGTGAGTTTAATACATAGATTATGGGTGAATTTTAGCATAAAAATTATAGGAATATTGGGGATTTGTTGAAAAACCTAGGTTTTGGTAAAATTGGGATTAGACCAAGAAAATGATTATGGAATGGAGTAGAAATTATATATTTGTATTTGTGAGGTTATGGGTAATATTTATTTACGAAAATTTTCGAAATCCGGGCATCTGGGTCCGGAGATGAATCTTAGGAACCTTCCAAATTGGGTTAAGTAATTACTCTAGTAGTTAAATTATAAATTTTTGAGCAAATATTGATTAGTTTGCACGATATTTGGCTAGTTTGGGATTGCTCGGCACCGATTTAAGGCTATTAGTGATTTGTGGACCGGGAAGAGGACTTGAAAACGTGGTAAGTCTCTTGCCTAACCTTCTAAGAGGGAATTATCTTATAAGTGTTTTAAATGGTTATTTACTAATAATTGTGGGTGTTACGTACGCACGATGTGACGAGAGTCCGCAAGTAGCTAAAAAGCATGCTTATGTTCGGGTAGAGTTAGGACTTTACCATGCATTGCTTATGGTAATTACACCCAATTATTAGTTTAATTACTTGAATTTGTAATTGAAATTGAATAAAGGATTTTATGAGACCGAGTTTCATTACCTTGAGTTTTGGCAGAATACTTGATTGTTAGCGAAAATTATGCCTTCTTTGAGTACTATTCCTATGTAGCAGTCGTTGATCGGAGTTTATAGAGTTTCTCTATTCTTGTGGATCAGGCTAAACGCCTCGACAGTGTGTTAGATGTATCTATGGTTCGCGCTGATTGACTCTCTGCAGTGTACACACTATTTTGGATCGGACCATACGACCTTGGTATAAATCGTATGTGATATTGCTAGGAGTCCGATTATACTTGATATTTCTTTCTTGACCTGAGACTTGATAATTACTTGGTGGCTCTTATGTGTTAAAAATTTGGCATATGATAGTTGGAGGTTTTTAAATTGATATTAAGTTAAAGGACCATTATTTATCATTTCTTATTCAATTGTTATTGTTGTATTTCATGCATATTTATAATTCATGTACTTTATTTATTGACCTATAGTAAGTGTCGATGTCGACCCCTCGTCACTACTTATTCGAGGTTAGACTAGATACTTACTAGGTACACGTTGTTTACGTATTCACACTACACTTATGCACAAATTGTGCAGGCATTGAGGCAGGTACATCTGTTGTCCGTCCAGGCACGCATCTGCATTACCCGGAGGTCTAGTGGTGAGCTTCTTTCCATGCTCCATTCTGCAGCACACAGAGCCTCCTCTTGTTGTATTTATTATTTCTGTCTATTTTGCTTCAGACAGTAGTTGTAGAGGGTCATGTATATTCTACTAGATTGCTCGTGCACTTGTGGTACCGGGTTTTGAGAATTTCTAGTGGATATTCATGATTTTTGTTTATTAATTTCACTACTTCACTCTTATATTTATTTATGCTTTATATCAGTACGGTCATTCACTCTTAGTTTCTTTATTAAATAAAATCAATAACTTAACAAATATTGAAATGAACAGTAAAATGGATAGTTTGCGTTGGCTTACCTAGCGGCGACGCTGGGCACCATCACGGCCTATAATGAGAATTGGGTCGTGAAATTAGAATAACTTTTACTCGTCATTCATATATTTTATACCATAACAAAATGAAAGAGAGTCCTAAAGAACATACAATTAAGATCCATAAAAGAATACACAATTTTTTTTAATAATCATCAATAATACAAATTCTTGCGGAGAGAAGAGCAAAATTATGAAACAGATTCTTTAAACTATAGACGAACTACAAACATATAAAGATTAAAATATAATTGTTTACCCTCAAAAAAGGATAACAATTAAATTTATAAGTGGTTTTAAGGATACGTGGGTTAATGCGATACAAATGATGAATTGCATTGTCAAAACAATTAAGGAAAGTGATCCCGAACTCAAGAACAACCTTGATGGAATGCCTGTCTTCGATCTCGGGCTCACGATAATGATGAATTGATGAACAAAAGTAAGAACTTTGAATAAAAGAAAAAATAAGAATATATTGCCTTGATATGAGTGTTACAGTGTGCCTAATAAATAATCAGACCCCCCTTTTTATAGTAGAGGAGCTTTGCCCTAAGTGTAATTCCACAAAAGCTAAAATTCTTCCGTTTAACTAATCACCAATTTTCTGCTGATACGTGCCGAGATTCACGCCGTGACATCCGGCTGGTCACAAATATCACGGCCTTTTTTTGGTCATACTCAATTATCTAGTAATGCTCTCCGAGATTTTTGGGATTCGAACTAATCCTGGGGGCCGTGGCCCCGATACTCCCGAGGGCAAACGTTTTGCTCTGACCCCAGCTCGAGGGGCTCCTTGTCTCGATTCCGGCCCCTTACAATCACGTCTCTTCCTCCGTTTACTTCATCGAAAATCGAGACGTTCCATGGGCTCGGTTTCACCCATATACAAATAGTCCCCCTCATTTCTCGGAGAGTAAATTTACGGAAACGACAAGAAACTGTATGTGCACTTCGATTTCTTCTTAAATACGCCATGACAGAAACAACAAAGAATTCGAAACGTCCCGTTAGTCACGTCATTATGACGTTAAACGCATGTCAGCCATCGGTAGGTCACCCCTGGATGTGAAAGGACGCGAATCCTCTATAATACGCCCCTCCTTCATTCACTTTTTACCTTTTGATCAAGCTTCTACCTTCGAGTCTTTAGGATATCACCGCCCTTCTTCATACTCTAACATTTTTACCTCTGTTCTTCGAGATTCCTCAGTAAATTGCAAGCTTTTACTTATTTTCTATCCAAACTAGCGCACTTAACTTTCTCAGTAAAGCTTTTACCTTTCATCTCCCAACCTTTCTTCATATTTTTCAAACTTTTTTCAAATATCAATGTCTTAAACTTCCAAAACTATTCCCCAAAAAGTTGCTTCCTCTTCTTCACAACCGACCACCGAAGTCGAGCTGACCACTCCCGGTGTGGTCGTCCTCGAGAGAACCGCTCCGGGCGCGACTACTGATGAATTGGTTTCCGAGCCTCCCTTGAAAATGTTCATCCCCAAGGGTTGCTCAGTCGCGGATGATTTTAAGGTCGAAAATCCCTCGTTAGTGCAGGGCCGGTGTGAGGCGGTATCTAGGTACATATGCTCCATCACCGAAGACATCTTTCCTGTAGTTCGAAAGGACTGCAGCTGGGCTGATAAGGACGTAGTAATCCCCGGGCCCGAGGACGCCATTGCTACTCATGTGGAGGGGTATCTGAGTATTTATACTTATCCCTTCACACTGGGCCCGGTGTACACGGATATTCTGGACTTCTGTAAGAGGTATGAAGTATGTCTCGGTCAGATCCACCCTTCGATACTTCGTGAAAAAAATCGACTCCTATCGATTCACCATTGATCATCTACTCCGTCTGTACAATCCCGAATCTTCTGAGGGGGACTGATAAAGCTCGCGCATCGGGCTAGAAAAGCCCCATTCTCAAGTATTAGTGAGGACCGGGATTGGGGATGGCAGGGACGCTTTGTCCGGGTGAGGACCACAAACTTGATCCCTGTTGAGTTTAGGCCATTCCCCGAGAAGTGGAATGTATCACGTAACCATAACTTTCCTTTAAATGTCGATTTTACGTTCATCTCCTTTTTCCTCACCAGTATTTGCGGTGGTACAGCTGTTGCTCGAGTCTCAAACGCCATTCCTCGGCTCAAGGAGTGGATCGAGGGTATTTTTCGCAGATGCCTTATTCTGAGCACACATGGCGTGAACTCTCGAAGGCCCGTTGGGAGGCCCGTCCTCACGGTAAGATCTTTTTCCCGAATAAGTAACACTAGGCTCCTATTTTAGCACCATATTCTCATTCCCTCTCTTTTCTTTTTGCAGGTTTGCCTAAGACCCTTGAGCTTAGGCCTTTAGTAGGGGACGAGGACCTGTCCGTTGATCCCTCCACTTCGGGCAGCTTGGGGCCGTAGCAGGAGAGAAGAAGAAAAGGAAGGCTCCGAGTTCCCCAAGCTCAGAGAAAAGGAATCCAAGAAGAAGGTTGGCGCGTAAGCCAAGCCAAGAAGAAGGTTGGCGTGTAAGCCAAACGAGAGTTCTAGCTCCCGAGCACCCGACTCAGACTCGCTTTTCCGGCTCAGGAGCGAGCCCGTGGAAGGTGATATTTTTATGGCCTATGAGCCGACCTCCCCCGAAAAGGGTGCGGCAGCCGAGGGGGAAATAACGGAGGCTGATCCTCCGCAGGTTCGGGAAGCCGATGTAGAGATGAGGGTTGAGAACTCTCGAGACATCGGCTCCGGTCCACCCGGTGTCATAGATATTCGGGGGTCGCCTTCATTCACTAAATCCATGTTTGATGAAGCCTGAGCGGTGAAGGAGCGGTCCAACAAAGGGGCCCATGGAGCGGACGATCCCCTTCATTCTTTTTTTGAAGGTGTAGATTCAACCGCTCTGGAAGACTTCTCCGGGTTGGGTGACTTCGAGGTGCCGAGGAAAGACCCATCTTCAGAGGTCGGTAGGCTGAACTCAAGCCCAAAATAATCAACCAGTTCCCTGCCCCGAGCATGGATCCCGGCCGTAAGAGGTCAATAATTATCACCGTCCTGGAGGATGCCCGAGTTATTTCTGCCCCCGTTAGAGTGGCGAGCTACCTCCGGTGCCTGGTAACCGAAGAAGACTAGGCGAAAATAAACGAGGGGGATGTGCCATGCTTGATTAATGAAGTGCAGCAGGCGCTGAACCGGGTAAGGCATCATTACATTCTTCCATCTTCTGACTTAGTTATTTTATATTTCTCACGTCTTCTCTTTTTTATCTCTTTGCAGGCCTCGGTACTCCATCACGAAAGTTTTCTCCGGTGCTTACCTGAGGTTAATCAGCTCAAGGCCGAGGCTAGGGAGCTCGCCGAGAAGAGATACACGTATAAGCTTCTCAATGAGCAACACGAAGAAGCTGTCAAGAGTCTTCAAGCTGAGTTGGATGTGTCTTAGAAGGAGTATGCCGACCTGGTGAAACAGGTAAAGATTTTTGAAGTTAGCGATGACGACTAATAATCAAACCTCGCAGGTCCAGCAGAAGGTTGAACGGATCGACCAGCTCTGGGCTAAAATGAACGAGGTCCAGGCCATGGCCGATGTCTGGAAGGAAAAAATAGACCGACTGGCTTCGGAGAAGGAGACCGCTCGGGAGCAGTTGATATCAGTAAAGGTCCAACTCCGAGTGGCGAAAGAGAAAGCCGATCCACGGGCTTGACAAAATGAGGACCTCTAAGCTCAACTAGGCTCGGCTATTGCTGAACGGGATACCCTTGGCAAGGGGCTTGAAATAGCAAGGTCTGAGTCGGAGACAACTATGGCCGATGTTAAAGAGATAGTAGCCCAATATAGGGCTGATGTTAAGGTAGACAAGGCCCGTTTGAAAGTCACTGTTGAGTACGTGAAGTGGTTGTCTCGAAGGGAGACCCTCGAGGAGATCCATGCCTGAGGTTTCGACCTGTCAACCGAGATCGAAGAGGCGAAAAGGCTCGAGGTCAAGGCCAAGAAGCTGGCTGAACCCGAGGGTGAAGAAGGCTCTGAGGGCTCCGGCGAACTTGAGGATGGAGAAGACCCCGACGGCTCGGGTGACGAGGCGGGTTCTGGTGAAGATCGGGCGTAGGTTCCTTTGGATATTTTGTCTGCATTTTGTGCTTTTATTTTGTTAAGGCCATTTTCATTGGCCTTTGTAAAGACAATTTGGAATGTATATGTAAGGTTCTTTTTCCTCTTAGCAATTTTCAAATCTATTACCTTAAGCATTATTTTTACAATTGCAAAGATTTCAAATGCCTTAGCATGGAATAAAACGTAATAACAAGTTATTGTTTGGAGGTCCGAACAAGACTTGTTTTTTATGTAAGTTTCGTTTGAAACTTGTGCGAGCTCGATATGACCGGAAGCTTTCCCCAAAGTGTTTGTTTAGATTTTTTTTGACTATAATTTTTTTGAGGGTAACCTTTGAATCGATTTGGAATTTCGAAGGCCTTATATTTTGATTACCGGCTCGGACGTCTCCGAGCCATTTTTAGGGTGGCCGTAGCCTTTTAAGTTCAGGCACTACCTAATAGGCTTTGTACCTCCGGCCTTCGATAGCCCGAGCCATCCGATCTTGCCTTGGACGACAGTCCCCGAGTAGGGGTGGCCGTAGCCTTTTAAGTTTAGGCACTGCTTAATAGGCCTTTGTGCCTCTGGGATTCGATAGCTTGAGCCGTCCGAGTTTGTCTTGGACGATAGCCCCCGAGTGGGGGTGATCTATTGGATCCTGATAGAGGCGGCCCTTTGGCTCGATATCCTTAAGGAACAGAATGTAATAGTCTTAAGGGACAAAATATATATCTACAATGTAGAAACTTTCTTTCATTCCTGTGCGTAATATACAAGATTGTAAGTGCGTACAAGTTTCGTGTTATGGCTTAGGTGGTCTACGCGGGGACGGTTCATTTGACCATTTAGGCCTTACAATAAATCCTATCCACTAAGCCTAGACTGTTCAAGCACAAAGTTTTCTTCCTTGCTAAAAATCATTACTCGAGGGTGATGACCCCCAATATTCGAGGTCGATCATCGAGAGGGCTTGGATACTGTTGATGAAACCATCGACTCCGGTTCATAACACGTCTTGGATTCTAAGTTAGCACAATCCATTATTGCCTCGTTAAAAACCTTGCCGGAAAACCCATTTGGGGCAAAATCTGTTCAAGGGAAAAAAAGTGCAACACGTGCTGTCAGGCCTAACAACTACATCATCCTTTGGCTATTCCCTGTAAGTGTTAGTCCAATTTGTAAAATATGTAAAAAAAAAAAATGAATGGGGTCGTACCTTAGAAGTAGTATCATTTTAAGTGGGTTACGTTCCAGTTGTTCGACAGCTGCTCACCGTTCCCTGCTTCGAGTCTGTACGAACCTTTACTGGTAATCTCGATAATTCGACGTGGGCCTTCCCAATTTGGTCCCAGGTTCCCTTCATTCGGGTTCTGGGTGTTTACTGTCACCTTTCTTAACACCAAGTCCTCGATATTGAAGTGTTGGAGGTTGGCTCTCTAGTTATAATACCTTTTGATTCGTTGTCACTGGGCAGCCAACCGGACGAAGGCGGCCTCGCGCCTCTCATCCAATAGTTCCAGGCTCATCCTCATGGCCTCACCGTTTGACTCGGTCGTATATCAGAACCTGAAACTCGGTTCTCCTACCTCGACTGGTATTAGCGCTTTGGAAGTAGACCAACGAAAATGGGGTGGCCCCGGTATAGATTTTGAGGTCGTACAGTATGCCCACAGGACTTCGGGCAAAATTTTCTTCTATTTTCCTATGGCATCGGTTAATCTGTTCTTAAGATTTTGGAATATGTCCTTGTTTGTAGACTCCGCCTGCCTGTTCCCACTAGGGTGATAGGGTGTTGACAGGATCCTTTTGATCTTATGGTCCTCAAAAAATTTGCTTACCTTATTGCTGATGAACTGCTTCCCGTTGTCACACACGCTCTCGATCGGCGTCCCGAACTAACATATTATGTGGTCCCAAATAAAATCAATAACTTCTTTTTCTCTGACTTTCTCAAATGCCTGAGCCTCAACCCATTTAGAATAATAGTCAGTCATAAATAATATAATTTGAGCCTTGCCGGGTGCCTATGCCAGGGGACCGACGATGTCCATTCCGATTTCATGAATGGCCAAGGTGACAAGACCGAATGCAGTAGCTCCTCGGGCTGATGGATCATCAGTGCGTGCCTCTAACAGGCGGCGCATTTCCATACGAACTCCTTCGCAGCTTTCTCCATGTCGATCCAGTAATAGCCGGCTCTGATTATCTTACGAACCAATGATTCGGCCCCCGAATAGTTCCCGCAAGTGCCTTCGTGAACTTGCTCAAAACGTATTCGGTGTCTCTCGGTCCCAAACATATAGCTATTTGGCCATTGAATGTTCTTTTGAACAGGGTGTTATCCTCGGACAGGCTGAACCTGGTCGCCTTCGTGCACAGAGCTCTCGATTCTTTAGGATCCAAGGGTAGCTTCCCGTTCTTCAGGTAATCTATGTACTTGTTTCTCCAGTCCCAGGTTAATCTTGTCGAGTTTATCTCGGCGTGGCCTTCTTCCACTACCAATTTCATGAGTTGTATGATCGCTCACGAGCTGAATTCATCGTCATCAATCGACAACGCCAAGTTAGCTAGAGCATCGGCTTCACTATTTTGATCCGGGGTACATGTTGCAGGGTCCACTCCATGAATCAATGTGGTGTTACCTGTATTTTATCCAGGTATCTTAACATTCGTTCCCCTTTCACTTCGAACGTCCCATTGACTTGATTCACCAGAAGGAGGGAATCGCATTTAGCTTCGATCACCTCGGCCCCCAGGCTTTTAGCCAGTTCGAGACCTACAATCATGGTCTCATACTCGGCCTCATTGTTAGTCAATTTCACAGTTGTAATAGATTGCCTGACTACGTTATCCGTGGGCGGCTTCAACACGATGCCGAGTCCGGACCCCTTTGCATTCGAAGCACCATCCGTAAAGAGGGTCCAGATCCCCGAGGAGGTCCTCGAGGCTAACAACAATTCCTTTTCGACTTCGGGTATTAAGGCCGGCATGAAATCGGCCACGAGGTCTGCCAAAATTTGAGATATGATTGCGGTTCGGGGTCGATATTTAATATCATACCCACTAATTTCCATGGCCCATTTGGCCAATCGTCCCGAGAGCTTGGGTTTGTGCATTATGTTCCTCAATGGGTAAGTAGTCACGACACATATGGGATGGCATTGGAAATATAACCTTAACTTCCTAGAGGCGCTTAGCAAAGCGAGCGCCAATTTCTCTAGGTGAGGATACCTCGTTTTGGCCTCGCCTAGAGTCTTGCTAACATAATATATAGGGAATTGCATACCTTCTTCTTCCCGGACTAAGACTCCACTTACCCCTATCTTAGATACTGCTAAGTATAGGTACAACTGCTCATCTGCCGGAGTATGAAGTAAAGGCGGACTCGAAAGGTACCGTTTGAGTTCTTCCAAAGCTTGCTGGCACTCCGGGGTTCACGAGGAGTTATTCTTCTTCTTCAATAACGAGAAGAACCAATGGCTCATATTGGAGGACCTTAAAATGAAACGACCCAAGGCAGCTATGCGCCCGGTTAGTCTTTGAACGACCTTGACATTGTCCACCACGGTGATGTCTTCTATGGCCTTGATCTTGTCAGGATTGATCTTGATTCCTCGGTTGGGCACCATGAATCCAAGGAACTTCCCAGACCCGACTCCGAATGCGCATTTCTCCGGGCTCAGCTTCATATTGTATTTCTTCAATATGTTGCAGGTTTCCTGCAAATGTTTCAAATGGTCCTTTGCTCGTAGGGACTTAACTAACATATCGTCAATGTGAACCTCCATTGATTTTCCTCTTTGCTCTTTGAACATCCG
Source organism: Nicotiana obtusifolia (assembly GCA_002018475.1). Lineage (NCBI taxonomy): Eukaryota > Viridiplantae > Streptophyta > Magnoliopsida > Solanales > Solanaceae > Nicotiana > Nicotiana obtusifolia. The sequence continues at coordinate 35,105 of MCJB01018473.1, read as the reverse complement.
ATTTACTAGGCATTGGTAAGTAGCACCAGCATTTTTAAGTCTGAATGGCATTATGTTATAACATTAGGCGTTATATTTAGTGATGAAGGAAGCCTTTTCCTAGTCACCCGGTGATGCAATATAAAACGCGGAAACAAGAAAACAAAGGATAGATGCAAGACGCTCTATGAATTATCAGGACAACAAGTAGGAACTAGTCTACTTGCCTTTTTGATGAAATCAAGGAGTACCTATGCTATACGAACGACCCTCAAGATAATGATGATCTTGCAAATTGTTCGATCAAACAAAGGAACAAGTTCAATTTTGAATCACACCAAAATTGGACAAGTTAATTCACACGATTTTGGGAGCAATGTTGCTGCCGTTTTTTGATTGAAAATAATGTCAAAAAGGTGTCAAAATAATGAAGTGTTTAGCTTATATAGAATGAGCCTTTACCTAACTCAAATAGGAAAAGAATAACTAGTAACCTAAATCAACTAGGAAACAACTAATTAACAAAAAAGGTCACAATTTGGCTAAGTTTAAGAAATAGTCATGCAGGACTCCAAAACAAGTAAGAATTAATGTCTTCCATAAATACACAATAATCTCAACACAGTCACAAATATCACACGCCAATCGCTTAGCTCTTCTTCACCATCAAATGTGCATCATGAAGCTCTTTAGCTTGACTTCTCATGAATGGTTTTGAAGGTTTAAACGTATCATGATCAGGTTGACCTGCATCATCCTCCCCTTCTTGGGAAGATTTCGTCCTCGAAATCGAACCTTCTTCATCTTTCAAAGCAACACAAGGAGTCAAGTCAGTGACATTGAATGTCTTAGAAATAGCATAATCATCAGGCAGATCTATGACATAAGCATTATTATTGATCTTCTGCAACACTTGAAATGGTCCATCTCCCCGCGGAGCTAACTTTCCTTTCCTATGGTTCGGAAATCTTTCCTTTCGGAAGTGGACCCAAACCCAGTCACCTTTCTTTATGTCCAGATTTTTCCTTCCTTTATTCTTCTTGACCGCTGCCTTTTCATAAGAATCCTCCAAAGTTTTCCTCACCGTAGCATGCAATTCGAGCAACGCAGCTGCCTGGTTTTCTCCATCAATGCTAATAACTGCATCTCTCGGCAAAGGAACAAGATCAAATGGTATCAAAGGATTAAAACCATCAACATATTCAAATGGAGTAATGCTAGTCATGCGATGAACAGTTCTATTATACGCAAACTCCATAATAGGTAATCGGTCAGCCCAAGTGCCGGACTTCCCTTTGGTCAAAGCTCGAAGAAGAGCTCCCAAGGTGCGACTAACAACCTCAGTTTGACCGTCAGTCTGCAGATGATGTGATGTAGAAAACAACAGTTTGGTGCCAAGAGCACCCCACAAACACTTCCAAAAGTGACTCAAAAACTTAGCATCCCTATCACTAACAATAGTTCGAGGCACACCATGCAATTTTAACACATTAGCAATGAACAAAGAAGCAACATGTTGTGCATCATCACATTTTTTACAAGGAATGAAATGAGCCATCTTAGAAAACCTATAACCAACCACATAAATGCTATCATGACCACCCCTAGATCGCGGCAGCCCCATCACAAAATCCATCGAAATATCTACCCAAGGACTAGTAGGAACGGGTAAGGGAGTATATAAACCATGATAACTAGACCTAGACTTAGCTCTTTTACGCTCAAAACACGCTCCACATATTCTCTCGACATCTCGCCTCATCTTATGCCAATGGAACAGTTCCCCTAATATAGCTAAAGTATTGTCTACCCCAAAGTGTCCCATCAAGCCCCCATAATGCACCTCACGCACCAACAACTCTCGCCACGAGGACTCGGGTATACAAACTCTCCCCTTCTTAAAAAGGTACCCATCATGCCACTGATACTTCTCAATCTGCTGCCCACTAGTTATGGCATCACACACACTCTTAAGTTTAGGGTCATGCTCATATATAGACTTAATACTCTCAAAACCCATCAACCTAGATGCTAACGTGATAGCCAAAGCAAATTTCCTAGATAGTGCGTCAGCTACTACATTCTCTTTTCCCTTCTTGTAATGAATCACGTAAGGGAAACTCTCAATGAACTCTACCCACATGGCATGTCATTTATTTAGTTTCTCTTGACCCCTAAGATGTTTGAGGGACTCATGATCACTCCTAATTATGAATTCCTTAGGCCATAGGTAATGTTGCCAATGAGCTAAAGCTCTCACGAGGGCATACAACTCTTTGTCGTACGTAGAGTAATTCAAGGCAGACCCCTTCAACTTCTCACTAAAATATGCAATAGGCTTCCTATCTTGCATAAGAACACCTCCAATTCCCACCCCTGAGGCGTCACACTCAATTTCAAACGCCTTACTAAAATAAGGTAATTGTAACAACGGGGCAGAATTAAGCCTACGTTTCAACTCTTGGAAGGCACCCTCTTGCGGCTCCCCCCACACAAAAGGCGTGTCTTTTCTCACCAACTCTTTGGGTGGTGCTGCTATGGTGCTAAAGTCTTTAACAAAGCGCCTGTAAAAACTAGCTAGTCCATGGAAACTTCTAACATGTGAAACAGTAGTAGGAGTAGGCCAGTCTCTAATAGCTTCTACCTTCGATTCATCTACTTTAACACCATTAACACTTACAACAAATCCAAGAAATACAACTTTCTCTACACAAAAGGCACACTTCTTGTAATTAACATATAACTTTTCAGCTCTTAATACTTCAAACACTTGCCTTAAGTGATCAACATGGTCATCTAAACTTCTACTATAAATCAGGATATCATCAAAGTAGACAACCACAAACTTATTAAGAAACGGTTTAAGCACATGATTCATTAATCGCATGAATATACTAGGTGAGTTGGAGAGACCAAAAGGCATCACCAACCATTCATACAGACCAAACTTGGTCTTGAATGCAGTTTTTCACTCATCACCCGGTTTCATACGGATTTGATGGTAATCGGACCTAAGATCAATCTTAGAAAACACACTTGAACCACATAACTCATCTAGCATGTCATCTAACCTAGGGATAGGATGACAATACTTTACCGTTATCTTGTTGACGGCTCGACAATCGACACACATCCTCCAGGTGCCATCTTTCTTTGGAACCAAGATCATGGGTACGACACACGGACTTAGACTCTCTCGAACTAGCCCCTTATTCAATAGCTCATCCGCTTGTCGTTGCAACTCCTTAGTATCCTGTGGATTGCTTCGATATGCAGATTTGTTTGGAATTTGTGACCCCGGAACAAAATCAATTTGGTGTTCTATCCCCCTCAATGGATGCAGTCCACTCGGCATCTCTTCGGGAAACATGTCCACATATTCCTGCAAAACATCACTAACAACACTAGGGAAGGGGTGAACGTTAGTAGAAACTTTATCATCACACTCAACAAAATCAGCTCCCTTATCTTCCTCATTCTCCTCGTCACTCTCCAACTCACAAACAGTACAATCATGTTCAGGTCTTAAGGTAGAACCATCACTAATTCCTTCTCCGGGGTGCTTCTGATTGCTAGAGGATCTTTTTATGTTCTCCAATCGGCCGTTAATTGCCCTTAATTCGGCCAAGAGGTCGGCCAAAGTAATGTCAGTCACAACCTTTTCTCCTTCCGTAGCCATGTACCTGCAAAAGAAACAAGACTAGAGAATGTGTTAAGGTTAGTCAAAAATACTCTCTCTCACTTTTTTTTTGAATGACTCTCGGGTTCACTCAAAATTTCGGGTAGCATTTCACACTTGTCTTCAAATTGGCTTTCTCTAATTGACCAAGTTTCGTAGCGACCTTTCAAGTTAACGAGATCAATAGTTTTCTTCGGGGTGAGTGAAGTTATGTGACTCGATAGGTGTACAGCTTTTTAAGTGAGCACAAGAAGCCAAAAATTATCTACGAAAGTGGAAATTCTGAGTTTTAGCACGAGGTCCTACAAGCTCCAAGATTAGTAATTACTTAAGTAGGGAAATTACATAAGAATTACTAATTAGAAGTAGTGAAATTAAGAAAGAATTTCGAAATTAGTGGAAGGAGGAAGTTTTAGAAGCTTTCCTACTTTAGTTTGGAGAAGACCAATT